>JAOEHX010048160.1:0-10777 GCA_025448015.1 Bolborhynchus lineola | reverse complement strand
AGCAGGTGATCCTTGAATATCAACCAAGAGTCTTGGGCCCCTCTGTCCCCTAGGGCGATATCCCATGGCACCTTACTAACCAGGTTCCTGAAGAGGCCAAAGTCTGCTCTCTTGAAGTCCAAGGCAGTGAGCTTGCTGCACACTCTTCTCACTGTCCTGAGCATCTTGAACTCGACCATCTCAGGATTGCTGCAACCAAGGCTGCTCTGGAGCATCACATTTCCAATCAGCTCCTCCCAGTTGGTGAGCACGAGGTCAAGCATGGCACCTCTCCTGTTGGCTCCTCCATTACTTGCAGAAGGAATTTGTCTTTCTTTCTTAATGTTAAGTACAGTTATCTAATTGAACACAACTAGGTTATTTAGAACTGGAAATTTGATATCTCTTTTATACCAGACTTGACATCCACATCAGAGATATCTCTCTACCAGGGAATAGCTTCTTAGTCATCCTCAGGATTACATTACAGCTCCTGTCTGTGCTAGAACCGCTGTGTGTCAGGAGGTCAGTGTAAATAGTGAAAATCTGTAGCCTAGAATAACGCTGCCTGACACAGAGAGCCTAAACCCACATTATAATTAGCATGCTGGTACTTAATTCCTTGCTAAAGCACACTGCTTCTCTCACTTGGGAATGTAAAAGTGCTTATAGATCTAATTAAAATTCCTATTTGAAAAAAAGATGATCTAGGCTTGGACTCACTTGGGCATTTAATCACTGAAATATAAAAGAATCTGTTGTTATAGTTAGGAAGAGATTGATAATAGCAGATAGTATGATAACATAATCAGAATTTGTGGAATGATTTTATGATAGTATTTTTATTTATCTTGGCTAGCCTTAATTTTCTGACTTGATAAATCAGCACTCTTTGAGCACTCTTTGCTGAAAGATTGTTGCTGACCCTGCCCCTTTCTCTTGAGCTCACTCCCCAGCACATGGTTAGCAAAGTTATGTTTGCCTTTTACTCAGCAAAAAATTCAAAGTTGCAGCCTGTCTGTAATTCCCAAACACTTGCAGAAAAGCCAACCAAGTGAGAATACACAGAGGTGGAGGGGGAAAAAAATCCCAGCATGAAAAATGGTCTTGGATGCAAATACTAAGAGGGCAGAAAGTGATAGTCTTCTACAGCTCAGCTTTCTTCTTACCTTTGCATTTTTTCCTTTCCTTTTAAGACATTTCCTTCTTTTTACTCGGCTCACTGACTTAAAAGGACACCTTATAAAGGTCAGTTGATTGTGACTGAAGGCAGCCTTAGTTGAAGAGGAAGATTTACAATCAGGAACAGATAAAAAGATGTGAAACTTTTTCTGAAGTGGTTGCAATTTATACTTGAAGGGGTCATGATAACATTGCTTCTCTGCACTTATATCAGGTGTTTCGTCTTAAGATCTCAAAGGGCTTTACGGAGTGACATTAGCAGTAGTATAATCTCCTCCTTTGCCTTTAACATGTTGAAATAGCAGAGTAGGAGAAAAGTCAAGGGAGGGCATATCAGAATCTACAATATTCTCTGTGATTTAGGCTGGCATGCTGTCTCATATAACTGACATGCTGTCACCTAGACCTCATCAGACTCGCTATAGCACATAGAAGATCATAGGTGCTGCCACAAACCTCACCTGATAGAAAACATGCAGGAGAAGGTCAAAAATTTTCTATCACAATATGAGCCAGAGATTCATGATGAGGTTGTGTGGGCATCATGCCTGAGCTCAGAGAGCTAAAACATAAATGGCTAGCTGGGATCATAATGTTGATTAGTTGTCTAGACCCCCTGTACTTTCAATGAATGGAATAGTCATTTCTACCACAGTTTCTGACCTGCTTTAGCTGTTCTTGTTAGCACCATTAACTAAAAAGGTCAGGTAGATGTTTAAAGTCAGATGAAATTACCTCCCTGCACCTGCCAAAAGCAAGTACTTTGTGGTGTTAATGCTGTGCTGAGAAGGGAACTTTTGATTTGGATCTTTTGATTCTCAGGTGGAGACTAGTAAAAAGAGAGTACTAAAGTAATTCTGATTTTAATGAAAGTTTCCTGAACTGCTATGTTTACAGCTGGACTGCAGGTGGTCTTTATAAACTGAGCGTACTGTGAGTTGTCTTAAACAGATAGGTCCTACAGAGACTAAAGTGAAGAAATAATGTCTTTATGGCTCATGTTTGGACTACAGTAGCTAACTATTTAGGTCTGTGAAAAGTCATGATGCTGAGTGTGTAAGCACGTTTTATCAAAACATCTTGAAGACTACACAGTTAGGTGGCTTTTTTGGTTGCTTTGTGGACACAGAATCACCTACAGCACTGTTCTTTGTGTCACACACAGAGTTTGGGGTTTTGGGTAACTTGTCATATATGACACCAAAAAACTTTCCAGGAAATGAGTATGACAGCTTTAGTATACAGAAAATGAAAGGGCTTTGTTGAGCATACTTCGTAAGTGTTTCTTGGGGTCAGAGTAAGCATGGAACTGATCTGGTTGTCTCAATACTTAGAATTGACAAAATAGCAAGAGAAAATAGATGGGAAATAATCCAGTCTGGCTTCTTCCACTTTGTGACACCTAATGTTGCTTCTGCTGGGATCCTTCAGTAACTTTGAGGCAGCTGAAGAATTACCTTATATACAGGAGGGAAGCCCTAGAAACACCTCCTGTCTTTCTTTGTAGAACAGAGCTTCATGATCTTTAAAGATGATAAGGAGTCTGTGAACAAAAATCTAAACTCAAGTTTAGTATTCAAGCATACTTAAGTAGGCTAAAGGTGTGTTGTTTAAAACACACTATATTTAAAAGTTGCTGTCCTTTCAGTAACTCTTTCTGCATTGTATTTTGTAGTTTTCTTGTTGAGATTTCAGCCTCACGGCCTCCTAAACAAGATCCTAAAACTCGAAATCTTGCATGCATTTGCAGAAGCAGCGGGTGCCAAGAAAGTAGCTGTTACATTGCTGCCACCAATTTAGGTGGCACAGCAGGAATGGTCTTTAAAAGTAAAGCTAGACTTACAAGTATTCCATGTTCTAGGGGGAATATTCCTTACTACAAAGTAAAACTTCTTTCTTAGACGACTTAAGGGAAATAAATAACTCCTTGCCTAGGTAATGTCTGTTGCTCTTGATTACTGGCCTCACTAGACCTTTCAGGAAAAACCTGGTTTAGGCACAGGTGGAGTTGGGCTGTTTTAAAAGAGTATTTTGTAGGAAATGACTAAGCTGCACCATAGTCACTTCCAATCTTGGCAATTCAAAATCTTTTCCTCAGGTGAGGGTCTCAACAGCTCTCTAGGTTTCATCTCCCTTTTGTCTACTTGTCCAAAGTTCTTTGACATGTGATTTTAACATCTGCACAGAGAACTAAATATCGACCCACCATCTGCTCGGGGAATAAAAACCTGATTCATAGCATGGCAAGATGCTCCTTCCACCAATAAAACCTGTAAAATTTGCCCCAAATTCAGACACTGTTTAGAAGGTTGAAATATTCATGTTTAGTTTGTTTTCTCCATTTTCAGTTTTCACATACTTCTCCACAGCTTAGCCCTTCTGCCTGAAGAAATGTTTAAATTATCCAGCTCTGGTTTTGGGAACAATCTCAGATTAGGAGGCATCCAGAAGAAGTTTCTGATGCAATTCAGGCAGCATTTATAGCCTGATTAATGCAGAAGTGGCTTAGCCCTTCTGAGTCTTTCTGTAATGGTATTACAGAAGCACCTAGAGACCATAGCTCTGTCTGGTTGGTATTATATATACACTGCCCCTTTCCTAATGAGAAGGTGCCTAGGTGCTCAAATTAGAGAGCTGAAATTTTATCTCTCTTCCTGTTCTGGTTTTGTTGTATCCCTCACTGTCTTATTCTGAGAGTGGGAGCAGGCTGCCTGGGTCTGTACTTCCTGACCCTTTTTTATGTGGAGTGAAAGTAGAAGATTTCTGATGTTAATAACACAATCACACTAATACTCTCTGGGTTTTTCATAGCTTCACTGACTCCATGTGTTAAAAAGAAAGTAAGGAGGAAGGGTAAAGGTCAGCACTGAACTGGTGGTCTGGGAGGTTGGTGAATCCTGGTGATTGAAGTAGAGTTTTGGGGAATGTCACATGTCTCTAACCTGGGATATGCTAAAAGCAATCAGTCCATTGAATAACAAACTCAGCCAAGGAAACAAGTGAATATTAGAATAGTATATATTAGAAAGTTTATTAACTGAATGACATTTATTTTCTGGGTCCTCCTGAATTCCCTACTTTGTGAAATCCTACTTTGATTTTGCAGGAATATTTGCTATATAACCCTCTGGTTTCTTCCAGTGACTGCTAGTGATTTCATCTTAGGCTGTATGAATTTTTAGTAATATACTGGGAATTTTCTTTTTTTTTGTTCTTCAGTTCAGACTGAACAACTCAGAGTCTAGGCTTCCCTAGAGCTTCAGCCATATTATTCTCTTGTTTTTGCTGTTCCATCTCAGCTGTAAATTGCATTTTCAGTCTTTTGCTAGCAGTGGGATGAGCTGTTTTGCCCCTCTTCTTCCCACCAGAAGTCTGGTTTCTCTTGTTTGATTTAATATCTTTTCCATTGGAGAGAGTTTATCAGTTTTTTAAGCATTCTGTTGTATTTTATTTGCCTTACTGTCTGTCTCACTATTTAATAAATCTGGAGCAGTGCCTTCCCAATGGAATTCCTATGCCTCCTCTGTGTATGAGGTTTTCAGCAGTTAGTGTGTATTTTCTTGTTGGTTTCAGTTTGTTTGGGCTATTGGGTTCTTCCCTGCTGTTTGACTGGCACATTGTGATGATGGCTCCGTCACTTTTCTCCAGACTGATTATGTGTTTGGTTGTCATATCCTTCCAGAGCTCCAACTATTTTCTAAATGTTAGTCTTGAAGATTTTCCAGTCTCCCCATTAGCTTTCTCACAGGGATACGAAGTGATTTTTCCCAAGGGCATACTGAATTTTAAGCATTCTAGGCACACGCACACATTTATTATAAAAGCCCTGTGATGTCAAAGACAATTCAATTGGTTATGACAGGGTAACTTCAGGAGTCTCACTGCTCTGCTGCCACAGCTGACCAAGAAATAGGCACTGAGACAGACTGGTAACTATCTTATGTGTGCCTGAGATGGGCTTAAATGCTGCTTTTTTTAAAGTGGCAAACAGAATGTGAGCCTCCTTAACACCCTTGTGACAGCTGTTCCTAAACAGAAGTGAATGTATATAGAAACACGGTACTATAGACCCACCTAAAAACTGACCCCACTCCAAGAAGGAGGAACCAGGTTCTATGTAGCAAAACCAGAAATGATAGCAAGAAAACAAAAACTTCCCCAGCACCAAAATGTAAATGCCTCTTCCTAAAGCATTTGTATGCCTGCATTTCCCACCAGCATACTATAGGGAGAAAGGTTTGGGAGGATGAATGACAGGCAGAGATGTTTATATGCTCTCCTCTGAAACCCATAGCAGAATCAAATATCTTGAAATGCATAATATATGAGTGTGATTTGTATGGACCTGTGACTTAGATGTCCTGGACTGAATCTTGCATTGTGATCATCCAGGTTCTGCCACACATCATCACACTCAAATCCTTACTTTGTGAACATATCCATGGAAAACAACAGAGTAAGTCACATGGAGAAGTGATGCTATTTGTCTGAAGTGGAGCCCTCAGTGGCCTGGGCAAGTCACTAACCTTCTGCCAAGCTGGTACAAGTCACATCTTGAGAGATGGATGTGCTGTTTGTGCAGTGAGTGTACTTACAAGTTCAGCTTTGCACAGCAGGTCAAAGTAAGGTGCTGTACGTGGAGGACAGGGAGCACCTGTAAAAGCATCTTTTCTGAGCTTTTTTATTAACAAGTGAATGAATGCAGCTTCTTCGATCAGTTTATTTCCTGGGGCCGATATTTCTTCTTATTCTTATAAGCCTTTGCATTTCTTGCTCTTCATTTCAGTGCCTAAACATTTCACTTTCATTTTATACATAAAACTCCTATGAGGTAAGGTTGTAGTTGCAACTGGGAAGCCTGGAGCTGGACCCAGCACTGCAGTTATCTTACCAATGTTTTCTGGAAGGAAAGGATCACCTCCTTCAATTTCCTTGCAGTAGTCCTCCTAATTCAGCCCAAGATGCCATTAACCTTCACTGGGCAATTACAGTGTTCTGTTTTTAAGGAAGGTTTTAGTGCATCACATTTTCATTCCTGAAATGTAAATGTTTATAGGTCTGTGATCTTAACTAAAAGAAGAGAGCAGCTTTTGCCAAAAATATTTTTCTCAAAGATTTAGTCAGTGCATTTAAAGGAGTATTCTTAAAAATAGTAAAACTTTTAGGAAAGTCTGGCAAAAATATTTCTACTCTGTTTCTTAATTTTCTACTTCTGGATTTGGTGATGCTTTAATTTTGATAGTTCTGGAGACTACACAGTGTCTTAGTTTTCACTATAAAAGGGATAGGAACAATGTTTTTTAGGCATCTGTTTGAAATAATACAAATGCTTTTTTCCCTCTTGCTGGGCAGCTACAAATATTATATAGCTGCAGATTGCCAATGCCACTCCCTCTAGAGAACCTCTGTAATAGGTTTTGTCTTCTTCCTTGCCTTAGCCTATTTGGATTTCAGTTTTTCCATTGCATAGCATTGTTTCTACGGTAATAGCAGGTAGCTTATTGCTGGAATTGTCTATATTTTTTGTGGCTGCAAAGGAGGCAACAGAACAAGGATTTTCACTGCCAGGAACTTCCTCAATAATAGCTGGAAGCAATATAATTTTCTAGGTTGTATAGGGTGGTAAACAGAGGTCTTCAAGAAGACATCCAGATTGTATTGCTGTTGGGTATGAAGATATATTAAAACAGGTAGGAAATGGAAGAGAAGGGACTCCTGCCAGATCAGGCATCTCTAAGAATGGACTCTGCCAGCCTGGGAAATCCATGGCTGCTTTATTCCAATGTTAAATCTTTATGTTTGTATTGTTGGGGGAAATATACCTATATATCAATGAAGTAAACCTCAGTGATGAACTTCTGAAGACTAGATCCTGCACAAGGTTCCTTTTTAACCAAACTTCAAGGTGAATGGCAGACATGAATCTCCTGTGCCTGAACTGTAAATTGAGCACATAAGTGACAGTGACCAAATTGAAGGTGAAAGGAGTCTTGGCAACACACTGCACTTCTGCTTTACAACAGTGATGCAAATGAGGATCAGCACTAAATGTGAAGGCAGAAAAAAAGAACACTTGGAAGTAAAATTTGGAATAAAGCACAGTTCCTTAGAGGCAATGGAAAATCCCTGTTGAAGGAAGGCACTGATGATCAGAAAGGGAGGATAAAAAGAGGGACATGACAAGAGGTAAATGATGGTTTCCAGGTGCTGTGGTGGGGTGGCACAGGCAGCAACTGTGCAAAGTGTTCCCAGGCAAAATCCCATTCTGAGTTGAAAAAACTTCTTTAAGTCTAATGTTACCTCATGAATAGGGAACAGAAAGCCTCTCTTTACATATACAGACACTTGAGCACTTGAGCACTTGAGCACATGCTGAACCCATGGCAGCATCCCAAGCCACCCTGACTCCAGGAAGTCTCCTAAAAGACTGAAATCAGCAGGGAATTGCTGAACTCCTTACAGCTAAAAAGAGTTTCAATTGTATTTTGAGTGGAAATTTTGAGATTAGTTTTAGATAGGGGCTACTCATCTGTGCATCCATGGAGCATCCATGAGCTGCCATAGGCATATCCTCTACTGAACATCATCAGCTAAAGCGTCAAAAGCAAAAGATCTGCATCTTGTTCTCACCTCTGCCTCTAAGCTATTTCTTAGTTTGGTTAACTGACACAATTACAACTTCAAAGCTTAGCTTGCTTTCCTATATTGTATAGGATAAACCCTTTACAAAGCTTACTTCACAAAAGGTTGTGCATGCAAAGAAATGTTATTACATAGTGTGCAGTGGGTAGAAATAAGGAGGCTTAAAGTAACTGATTTGTATCTGAAGGATTCATATGGGAGCTATTTATAGTACTAATGTTAAGTAGGAGCTTCACAATATATGGAGGTCTAAACTGATCTTTCTGTAATTCTTTCATTTGATTTTGCTCTATCATCAGAATCTTGACAGGCTATCAGTACTCTGTCCAGATTTCTATGAAAAATAACTGTGACATGCAAGCATAGAAAGCCTGCTTGGAGGTGGAGGGGAGAGGCAACAAATCAAAGTTTTTAAAATGTATGTACTGAATAATGCATTCCTATTGCATTGGGATTTCCACCCTTGTTTTAAAATTTCACTTTGTGCTAACAATTGAACCTAGCTGTAATACATTTAATACATTTTTAATAATAATAAAAAATGGTTATAAAGGTACAAGGAATAAAATAGCAGAGGGCTGTAGGATGATATTAGCACATTATGTCTTTCATATTGTTTGTCAGAATTGACATTTGTAATCATAACTATGTATCTGCAAAGCCCCACTTGGTTTGAAATAATTTACTGTTGCAAAATCGTCATGAAAGCTCCTTGACCTCAAATTTTGTCAATTAGAGAATGGAAAAACAGGCCTAGCAAACATAACTGTATTTAAATATTTTAGAATATAATAAATAAACTCTGTTAAAATCACAAGGGCAGATTCAAGAATATGTAAAGCCTACTTGTATAGCTATGACTGGATGCTTTGCACAGAGCAGGTTTGAAACATAGCTTTCTGAGAGTGAATTTAAGTGATTTATTAAGATTGGTTCTCATTCAGTGAAAGTGGTAAAAATTTTTATGTCTTCAAATCTGGGCATTGTAAAGAGAATTTTCATGCTCTGACATTTGTAGTAGTCACAGTGCATGACTGCCATATTAAAAAAGAAGCTTACTTTGTGTAACAAGGACTTCACAATTTAATCTGCATAGATTTTAAAGATTAATTTTGAATCTTTTATTAAAGAAAAATAAATAAAAATTAACTTTTTTTTTAATAAAAGTCATAGCCACTAGTCATGGATATCTTCACTGCATGCTCTCTTTTATAAAAAGTAACCTAGACCATAACTTAAGCTGACTCAAGGCTCACAATCGAACTACTGCTGAGCATGAGGATTTGTATTTTCTTCACAGGTAGAAGATTCTAATTTCTCAAACTTAATTTCCATTAAGTTTCAATTTTGACAGGATTGGTTTTGAGGATGCAGTTGTCTGGACACTTTTCAAAGGAAAAAGAATGAACTTCACTCAGAAGCACAAGTGCCTCATCAGTTTTTAGAGTTTTCTGTTGAAGAACTACAAGAAAGTAAATTTATACCTTTGAGGCATATAAGTCAATGTCAGGACATAAATCTGAAGGGTGATAGTTATTGACAGTACTAGTCCTGTCTGATCACACTGGCTGTTCTTCCCATAAATGCTCTTGGGTTTAATCTCCACTGGCAGCCCAGCATGTAGAGTTTTTTTAGATATGAATTTATTTGTCTAATGGTATCATAGGAATAGTTCCTTTAGTGCTAAATAGACTTGGGGAAAAATGAAAATGAGCATGTTCGAACACAATGAATTCTTCTGGCTTCAGTTTCTAATCAAGGCTTGGATTTGAGTGGTGTTTGCAAGTTCGTTGCATTCATCCTTGCATGCATGTTTCTAGGGATAGGTTAATCTTAATATGGCTTCCATCCCCTAATTTCTCTCTCATGTTTTTGCCCCCTCACTGTTTTGCGGAAACTCAGTAATTTACTCCCTTTCAGTTCTTATCTATATAAGAAGCTTTATGAAGATCTAAGCTCTGGAGCACTTAGATTTTAGAACTTGTGCCATCCCTATTTTTGACTAATCTTTTTAATACTCTTGCCTTCATTACAGCATCTGCTCTCAAGGCTTGGAAGGAGACAGTGCTTGGCACTGCATTTCAAATGCACAGAGTAAAAAGAATGTATAAATGACCTGTCATAGCTTGGATATTCTTACATTAAGGGGATGCGGGAAAAAAACACTGTTCCACTGTATTTACCCTTAAGAGTGTTTGACTGCATGTGGGAAAAGGACAGTTTAAAACTTGTATGCTTTAGTTACCTTTCTCTAGCTTCCTCATTTATCATTCCACTTAAATTTTTTAATATTTCATTGCATCTCAATAATAAGTTTAAAATTTAGCTTGGCATGAAATGCATAAACTGTACTATTAATATCCCATTATTTTATGGTTATACAAGAGCAGATTTAAATTGTCACTTTAAATCAGAGCATAAGTCAAAGCAAAGATCTTAACAGGCTGCTTAGATCTGTATCTTCACTGAATGAAACAGTAATTTGGCAGTCTCTTCTGCTAAATGTAGTGAGATAGCTAGTTAGTGTGATATGCCTAGGCAAATATATTGTGTTGCAGTGATGGAGACAATTCCCTGTGGCAATTGCACTGGCAGTTGAGCTGATTCTTCCTGATACACTGATTCAGCGTGTTCTTAATGCTGAGGAAGGCAAATGTGTTTTAGAGGCTCCTAATGTGAATTCTAGGAATTAGGCTGAATATCACTTGTCACCCAAGATAGTCTTCCCATATTCTTATAATATTTATTCTTTCTATACCATTAAGATGCCTTTACTATGGAACATACCTAGCTGAAAATTAAATATAAATTGTATGACCGTATCCTGGGCTGCACCAAAAGAAGCGTGACCAGCAGGTCGAGGGAGGTGATCCTGCCCCCTCTACTCTGCTCTCATAAGACCTCGCTTGGAGTATTGTGTGCAGTTCTGGTGTCCTCAACATAAAAAGGACATGCAACTGTTGGAACAAGTCCA
>JAOEHX010048158.1:0-15195 GCA_025448015.1 Bolborhynchus lineola | reverse complement strand
GCCCAAATCTGTAAGGAAGCTGAAGCAAAGCCAAAGTCTCTCTGCATTCTGGCCTTGAGCCAGTGCTTCGTTTCGTCTTTGAAAGCACCAGAACACAAGTGTTTGTTCGCTGTTGGTGTCATTGCATCAGGTCTGGCAGTGTTGTCGTTACCTAGCAGGCTCACTGCTGTGGAACCACACAGCACCATAGTGGATTCCAGAAGAAGTCAGGGATCCACTTTTTGCCTTGCAAACAGATTGTCAGGGTGCAGATGGCTGTGTTGTGTCCTTCAGCTCTTGGGAGATGCTCCACCGGTGCACTTGGAGTGTCGCCTTTTTTGCTGTTTATTTTAAGCTGATCTTTAAAACCTGGAGATTTGCACACACACACACAAAATGTGCAAGTACAACAATGAGTCACTGTTAGGCTCTAAGGGCGAAGCAGAAAATATGCAAAGCTGGCATTGTAACTGGAGTTATCTGCCAGAGATATGTGATACAGCTGAGAAACCTGAGTCTACAGGGTTTTAAAGCTTACTATTCGTAGCTGCACAATGTATGTCTGGGTCACCATGAGTTGCACGTGTCCCAGATCCCATCTTGCCCTCTTTCTTTCACCCTGGCTGCCAAGGCTGCCCCTCCCCAGGGCATCCCAAAAATAGGTGCCCAAAATAGCAAAGATGCGTCACCCTTTGAAGGTGACTGGTGCGGCCCAATAACTATAAAAAGAGCCCCGTTGACAGGCTTAGGTGTAGACACCTGATTTTTAGACATCTAAAGGCCATGGAAGTGGATGAATGTCAACCCATTTGTTCAACTTCAGAGCTACATCACTGCCATAGCAGTTAGCTTTGCTGTTGCAGGAGCTTTGTTGAACCCCAGGAACTCCACACAGAGTCCCATACTTCATATTCTTTACCCTCCCTGGTACTTATTAAACTTTGGGTGTTGGATGTTCCCCAGAAATGGATTACTGATCCCCCAGCTCAAAAGACAATCCAGAAACCAGATGGGGTTGTATCAAGTTAACACAATCTTTGCTGTTTCCCACTGTAGCCTGACAAGTCTGTACTAAGTGGGAGAACTCAGCTTGCACAAGGCATCTGCATTTCCAGATCAGATGTTCCCTTGCCTTTCTAGGAAAGAGCTAAATAGTGAAGTCACGTTACTGTGACCTTCATGGGCCTGGCAAGTGAGTTCTCTGCAGTGAAGTCAGCTCAGCCCAAGGATGTGTTTTGACATGTTCTTCTTCTATTAGAAAGGTAAAGTGAAAGAGGCTGCCCAGCGCTACCAGTATGCCCTGAAAAAATTCCCAAGGGAAGGGTTTGGAGAAGACCTGAAAACCTTCCGTGAGCTGAAGGTCTCACTCCTGCTCAACCTGTCCCGATGTCGAAGGAAAATGAACGTAAGTCTCCTCCCTCTTTGTGGCCTTAAGCATACACTGCCAGTTTTCTTGGACAGGGGAAGTTCAGGTTAGATAAGGAAGGAGTTCTTTACTGTGAGGGTGCTGAGGCACTGGCACAGGGTGCGCAGAGGAGTGGTCAATGCTCCATCCCTGTCAGGTTGGACAGAGCCTTGGGCAATATGGTCTAGTGTGAGCTCTCCCTGCCTATGGCAAGGGGTTGAAACTGGATGATCTTAAGCTCCTTTCCAGCCCTAACCATGCTATGATTCTGCCTGTGCACAGAGGCTTGTCCATCCTGTAACCACGCTGTGCCCACAGAGGTCTCTCCTCTGTGTTTATCCGGTTGTCCCCCACAGAGCACTGATGTGTTCTCGATCAAGAGAAGCAATGATTTAATACGTATTTCTGGTGATTAAAAATTCATTGCTGTGTTTATGGCTTTTTGAATTTTTTATTGCTCCCTTTTGATGATGATGTGCACTGGGGGGGAGGCATTTTCCAGATTTCTAGGCCAGGAGGAGCCAGGAGATGGGCTCCTCTGAATGCTGATTTCAAATGAAGGAGCATATGCTTAGGGGGCTGGTGCTTCCCCAGGGCACTGACTCATCTAGAAGCACCCACACACGCTCCTTCTGCTCCCAGAACTGCCACATCACTGTCACTCTCCCCATTCCCATCCAGCAGCATCTAGCGAGCAGCTCCTGCAGTCTGCCTGTTTTTCCAGCAGACAAACGCTACCTCCTCCTTGCTCTGCGTGCAGGGGCTTTCACTTCTATAGAAGCTTAAAGCCTCCATAGACCCAAAAAGCAGTCTGCGAGACAGCAGAGATTACACTGGAGGGGAAGGGGTTTGTGACACCCTCATTTCTTTAAGGTGTGAGGGAGAAAAGAGGAAAAGCAATGGTCATAAAATCTTAATGCTGGTGACAAGACAGCACAGTTTGTAGCACAAGTGTGAACCTTCTCTAAACAAGCCAACTGTGCTGGAAGAACAGGATTTTTGGTTGGGAATCCCAGATTTGTAATAGAAAACTTCAGTGTTGTGATAGCTCTTTCAGTTTTTTCACCTATAGATGTGAACGTAAAGGTACATACCCCTGACTGCATTCCCAGTCTATTAGGCACTATCTCTTCAGTAAGTGGTACTGAAGGTGCAGACAGAAGTGTGAGCTTCCCCAGGCAGAGTCCAGGTAGCAGGAGTTTAGTTCCTGAGTTTCTGAGCAGATCAGGAGTGTTCTTTGGTCCTTTCTCCCAGAACTGCTCAGGTCAGCAATCCAAAGCAGTGGTTGTGAAACGCACACCCCTCCACTGGGGAGAGGTCTCCTTCACAAGTGCTGAGCTCAGTGGTACCTGAAACATGTGGGACAAGGCAAGGGGCACCCTGAGCTGTCTTCATCCATGGCATTACCCTCTCCCTCCCCACTCCCAAACTCGCAGGTGGAGTCTCGCAGGTGGAGTGTAGGGGAGAGATAAGGAACAGTGGAATGGGTGGCACTGGTGGCAGACCTTTGCCAGGCAAATGCTGTCTGTAGCAAGTGAGATGCTGTAGTCCCTTCCTTCATACGCAGTTTTATTCAGCCCCTTCGAAGTAGGTCAAGTGTGCTGCGGAGTGGGAAGCAGAGAGCGTGGGAAAGGTTTCCTATTGCTTTCAACTATGGAAAAAAGTCCTTCATGAGATTACATTCCAGCCTCTGCGAGACCAGATGTTTCCTCAAGACTGTAGGGTGTTGGAGAGGGATTGCATGCCCCTGTTGGGGGGACACAGTCAGTGAGAACAGAGCCAGTAGCGCACGGGCCTCTGTGGGTGCTGACAGCATCTGGCAGTACGAGAGGGCTTTGGACATACCATTGTAGCTCTTTGGCTGTAAATGATGCGGGATCCATATGAAACCGTCCAGTTTTCCATCAAGTTTTCCATGGTACATGCGAAAGAAAACCAAAACATGTCTGTATGAAGTTTGTTTTCTTCCCAAACTGTATGTATCTTTATTTCTATATCTAGTCAATTACTTACCTGCACACCTATTGTAATGACAGGATTTTGGAATGGCGGAGGAATTTGCTACTAAAGCACTGGAGTTGAAACCGAAATCTTACGAAGCTTACTATGCAAGAGCAAGGGCCAAACGCAGCAGCAGGTGAGGAGAGAGACAAGTGCAAGGGGCTGGTCTCGTTTGGCAGTTCCTGGAGGCAGCTGAATGCAAATGTGTGGAGAGGTTTCTCTTAGTTGAATGCTGAACATCTCAATGCACTGGAAGACTTTGCGCCAAAGTGGGGTGTTAAGACTACGCTTTAGTTCAAGCACAACTTGGACTCGAAGCAAAATGTGACTCATGGCAACCCCGTGGCCTGTGTTATGTCATCACAGTGATCTCTGCCCTTAAAACCTGTGAATCTCTTTGTCCTACAGCATTTTCTGCAAGGCAGAAGTTGCTGCTCTGCAGTGGCTGCACCAGCCAGGGGGCTGTCAGCCACAGCAACCAGCTTCTAGAGAGCTGCAGCACTGGGATCTCTGTGTCTCAGATGGAACCCAGAAGATTCCCTCCCTGAAGGCTAAAAGATGTGAGATCAGATTCATTTCAAACCCCATCAGTGCCATTCGTAAATGAGGAGAGCTTGGTCTTGAGTTCTGGGCTCAAGGGCACTGTCATAGCACACATCTTGGGTTTCAGCTTTGCACACTGCCCTAATGCCTTTCCTTTCATGGGTTTCCAAAACATTTGTAAGGAAGCATAAGAGTCAGGTTCCTTCCCAGGTGATATCATCCTCCCCACATACAAGTGTCCTTTTCTCCCCAGCTCACTCCAGCAGATCCTGTCACCACTTTGGCTTTTCTTCTCCATTTCCCATTGGAGGTCTGCACAATCTGGGGAGCAGGATGCTTTTCCTTCCTCCATCTGTATCTCAAGAGCTTGTGCAGCACCTTAGGCTGGTGTTGGGAGGCACTGGGGAGTTTTTGCACTGGGATCATCCTCCCAGATGACGGTTGTGTTCAAAGAGAGAGTTTTGCTCAAAAGCCAACCATGTCCCTATAAATGACAACCCCCTTTCCTGAACTCCCACCTCCCTTTTACTCCTCACGGGTTGTCCTTGCATTGGCTTCCCTGGGCTATCACAGACTCCCATTCCTTGATTCCATTCCTCGACTGATGAAGTTAGCCAAATCCATTGCAACATTGGAGAGCCAAGCCTTGCCTAAAGCACTGACCCTGGGAGCCCCTGAGCTCCAGAGGCTGCCCTGAGTCTGTGTGGTCTTGGCACCAGGCAGTAGTTCCATTTTCACTGGCGTAAGCAGTTGCAGCTCCGTCAGAGCTGCTTTTGTTTACAGGAGTGGTGAGCTTGGCTCTTGGTCCTCTCTGCATTGGTTTCCCCTTTGCTGTAACACAGGAGCAAAGCTCGTGGTGCTGTGAGAAGTAATGAGCCTGTAACACACACTGTAATGCAGAAGTTTTTGCCAGTCTGGGTTGTGCCATCTCTCTGTGTTCCCTTCCTCTTCTCCAGAGTGGCTGGCAGTGTTTTCCTTCAGTTTGGTTAAACTAAATCCAAGGGAGGCTCTTGAGGCAGAGTTAGATTGCCGCAGCACGTGGTAGCAATCACAGCAACAGGGGTGAGCCTCTTAACCCTCCGGAGCCTCCGAGAAGGGCTCTATTCAAATCCAGCGTAATTTCAGTTCTCCTTTCTGTCCCTTTGTCAAGCAGGCAGTTTTCAGCAGCCCTGGAGGACCTGAACGAGGCCATCAAGCTGTGTCCCAACAACCGGGAGATCCAGCGGCTGCTGATGCGGGTGGAGGAGGAGTGCAGGCAGGTCCAGCAGCAGCAGCAGCAGCAGCCACCACTCCCAGTGGAGCCTGAACCTGAAGCCCAGCACGAAGAGCTCTATTCTGTGCAGGACATCTTTGAGGAGGAGTACCTGGAGCAGGATGTAGAAAACGTTTCCATTGGCTTGCAGACAGAGTCCAGGCCAAACCAAGGGCTGCCCATCATCCAGAGCCCACCCCAATCCCCAGCTCACAGGGACTCAGCCTATATTTCTGGCTCACCCCTTGGCTCTCATCAGGTCTTTGATTTCAGGTCCAATAGCTCCGTGGGTTCACCAACCAGGCAAGGGTACCAGTCCACATCTCCTGCTCTGTCTCCTACGCACCAAAACTCGCATTACAGACCCAGTCCTCCACACACGTCCCCTGCTCACCAGGGCTCCTCCTACCGCTTCAGCCCACCTCCTGTTGGAAGCCAAGGGAAAGAATATCAAAGCCCACCACCTTCTCCTCTTCGCAGAGGTCCTCAGTATCGCGCCAGCCCCCCAGCAGAAAGCATGAGCGTTTACAGGTCACAGTCTGGTTCCCCTGTTCGTTATCAGCAAGAGCCCAGCGGGGTCAGCCAGCTCCCTGGTAGACCAAAGTCTCCGTTATCCAAGATGACGCAGAGGTCCTTCCAGATGCCCCAGCTCCCCGTGGCCGTGCCGCAGCAGGGGCTGAGGCTGCAGCCAGCCAAGGCACAGATTGTGAGGAGCAACCAGCCCAGCTCAGCCGTCCATTCCAGTACTGTAATCCCAACGGGTGCTTACAGCCAGGTTGCCCACTCAATGGCCAGCAAGTACCAGTCATCGTCAGGGGAAATGGGGGTTAGCCAGAGCAGGTTGGTCTACCAGGGCTCCATCGGGGGCATCGTTGGTGACAGCAGACCAGTGCAGCACGTTCAGGCGAGCCTCAGCGCAGGAGCCATCTGTCAGCATGGAGGACTGGCCAAAGAAGACCTTCCACAGAGACCATCCTCAGCATACAGGGGGGGGATGAGATACAGCCAGACGCCCCAGATAGGGCGAAGCCAGTCCGCTTCCTACTATCCAGTGTGTCACTCAAAGCTTGACCTGGAACGTTCTTCCCTCCCCACCAGCCAGCTGGGCTCTCCGGATGTGTCTCATCTCATAAGAAGACCCATCACCGTTAACCCCAGTGAAATCAAGCCTCACCCACCGACTCCAAGGCCCCTGCTCCACTCTCAGAGCGTTGGCCTCCGCTTCTCTCCCTCCAGCAATAGCATCTCCTCCACGTCCAACCTGACTCCCAACTTCCGCCCTTCCGCTTCGATTCAGCAAATGGAGATTCCTCTCAAGCCAGCTTACGACAGGTCTTGTGATGAACTCTCACCGGTCTCTCCCACTCAGGGGGGTTATCCCAGTGAGCCAGCCCGTTCCCGGACCACGCCGTTCATGGGAATCATAGATAAAACCGCTCGGACTCAGCAGTACCCCCATCTCCATCAGCAGAGCCGGACCTGGGCTGTGTCATCAGTGGACACTGTCATTAGTCCTACGTCTCCTGGCAATCTCCCCCAGCCGGAGTCATTTAGCCCGCCTTCTTCAGTCAGCAACATTGCCTTTTATAACAAAACCAACAATGCACAGAATGGCCATTTGCTAGAGGAAGACTATTACAGCCCCCATGGGATGCTGGCCAATGGGTCCCGGGGAGACCTCCTGGAGAGAGTCACCCAAGCCTCCTCGTATCCCGACGTCAAGGTGGCAAGGACGCTGCCTGTGGCGCAGGCCTACCAGGACAACCTGTACAGGCAGCTCTCCAGGGACTCCAGGCAAGGGCAGACATCCCCAATCAAACCAAAGAGACCATTTGTGGAGTCTAATGTGTGAAAGACGCTTGTTGGAGTAAGACCCTCATGTTTTCAGCACACACACTTCCAAGCTTGATTTCCATGCATATTATTATTATTATTATATTATTATTATGATTATGATTTCTCTTTGGTAGCTACATGACCAAGTTTCTCCGGTACTTTGTGTGGTGGTCAGACAGCCATGCACATGCTCCAGCCCTTTTGTTCCCCAGCTGACCGTGAAGCCAACAGCAGCCGAGCCAGTATCATTTGCCCAATTCCAGCCAAGTTTCCAGCCGGGATACCTTTAGTGCGTGGTGCGGGGTGGCCCCGAATCTCCCCTCCGCAGCGGGAGGTAACCAAGAGACAATCGCGTTCAATTTAAGTTGGTTTCTCTTGTCTTGATGAGCTCTTATTCAATTCTGATGGGCATTGCTAGCGGGAGCAGAGCAGGGATCACAGGAGCCTTTCCCGAGGCTGCATCCTTGGGAATGTCATTTGACAGCCAGGTCATTTGACTCTTTGCCCCTCAAAGAGCAAATTACCCACAGCGAGCAAGGGCATGATGTGTTTTAACACCGAGTAGCTATGCACAATCACCATCCTGCTTCATCTGGTGCAGAGCATTTCAGTCCGAATTGGAGTCAGTGGATTCCTGCATTATTTAATCCAGCAGCAGCCAGAAGGGGCAGGATCACGCTGTGCGCTGCTGCTTTGCAAACTACCTGCTGGGTGCCTCCACACTGATTTGCTCTGGGGCATTATAAAGGCATTGGGAGATTAGAGTTAGCCCTTTGTATGCCTTGTAACTAGCAGAGACTTGGCCAGAAGCCTCTTCCATGTGAACTGGGATGGCAACACTTAACTCGGTGAGCAGACGACTGCACCTCACACACAGCACCATGTTTCCACTGGGCCAGTTTGACGCTGGGGCTTTCGTTTGGTGGGGTTTGCAAGGAAAACCAAAAATCTCACTTAGAAAACGGGATTTGAGGAGGCAAATTGCAATTTTTAATGCTTTATTATGTATTATTTTGATGATGATGCTGCATGACGTAGCACGATGGTTCCCAAGACAGGAAGGGTCCTTCTGCAAACCCACCCAGGCAGCATCCCCTGAGAGCTGGTGCCGTAGCGAGGGATGCACTCCAAGATCCGTTCCCAAAACCTTGGAAAGCAGTTGCCATGTTCCATACCTGTACATGGTAGAGACCACATTCTCCTTTTTAAGGAGCTGGAGTTAAAAGAGAGCTATTTATAATTTATTTATGTGATCTCTTTGTTTAGGTTGGTTTTCCAGGTTTTTTTAATCGAATGCAAATCCCATTGGACAGTGGGAAAAGGGGGAGCGGTTCCAAAATCCTTTTTCCATAGGATTTTCCATAATCTGTCAATTATTCTCCAACTATTTTTTTTTTTGGGGGGGTGGGGAACTCTCTTTACAGACTCATTGATTGCTGGTGGGTTCATAATCTGCCTTTTCAGTTGCAGAGAATGAAGGGTGGGATGAAGAGGGGGGAAAGCGATAACTGTAGCTTGTTTTAAAGCAAAATAGTGCCTGTTGCCTGATGCTGAACCCCCCTCATATCAGCTCTTGAGAGTGATGTCAGTGCTGAGCAGGAATTGGGGTGTTTCCAAAGGGCTATGCGAATAGATTGCAAGACTTCTCGAACCAAACCATGGGGTCCAACCTGGTGTAAATGAGCAGATCCCCAGCACCACATCAGTGCAGCTCCATCCATTTACACCAGCTCAGAACTTGGTCTGAAACTCTTTAAGCTGGCTTCAGTGGGGCTATTTCAGTTTCCTTCTGTGTGCGGATCAGCACATCTCATTGCTGTCCTGTGCCTAGGATGCACACACCTTGGGGTGACAGAGGCTTGTGTCTCACAGACATGTACAGGAGGTGTTTTCTCTATAGGCTGTGGCGATTTTGGTGCTCTTTGGGGCTGTTTGGTATTTGTCCAATGGATTTGGATCGAGGTTGCTGTTTTCTTTCTCCAGGTGCATCCCAGTGCTGACTCTTTGCTTCCTTGCAGGGCTCTGTAGAGCAAGGGGTAAGACTGGGAGACCCCTTGGTAGGGCAGGCTCCCCACGGCTGTGGGGACACGCAGCTCCTTGCACTGTTCCTCTCCTTGCAAAGGGGGTGTGATGGGCTTTTTTTAACCTTCCTCTCTTTTTGAAGCAACATGTTCTGTTTTGTAAGGAATAACCCATTTCTTCTCCGCACACGGTGCACCTATAGCTAGGACGTGCCTATCCGTGGGTCTGGAATAGTCGCTTTGCTCAGTGCCTCCCATCCTCCAGCTTTCTGAGCCAGTTGCTTCCTCCCTTTAGTTGCTTCTTTGAAAGGAAAAAGTAACCAAATTCAGTCCCATCCCTGTTGTTCACGTCCAAGCAAGATTCTCTCCACCGGGATGCAAACGGGATGGTGTGGGAGCAGTGATGGAGCCTATGCTTTGCTTTCCCTATTCACTGCCTCATGCTCCCAGTACTGTCCTGGAGCATCCCCTCGCAGCACTTCTGTGTGTAGCTTTTGGGTTGATGAAGATGTTTTAAGGGAAAAAGGCAACAGCTCACACTTGTAACCCAAACACCAAGCTGCAAGAAGGCTTCAGTGCTGCAGTGTGCAGGTTTGTTCGCAGTAGCACATGCTCACATTTCTCACAGGATTCTTGCACTAATGGTTTTCCATCTGTTCTCTCAGTAAATGGGTGCACTTTACTGTTTGTTACTATGAGAAATACTGGCTATTTAAGCGTGAGTAGTGTCTTCATTAGAGAAATAGCAAAGCAGCTCTTGTCTCTTAGTGTATTTTTCACAAAGGAGGAAAAAAAGCAAAGAAACGAAGCAATGAAACCGACCATTTATAGCACAAGAACTGACTCTTGTATATAAGCATCAACAGATTGAGTAATTTGTACCTACAAAATGATTTGCAGTGGCTTTAAAGCACTTCCCCAGCAGTTCTCTTCGGGAGGGTTGAGGCAGGGTGGCTGCTGTGGTACCCAGGTGAGTAAGGAGCACACCTCTCCCTGGAAAAGCCATTCCCTGTGTCCTCAAAGTCAGGCTTTGGATTTGGCAGGGAGGAAAAGCAGAGGTGGTTCTGTGCTGTGCTGTTGTGCGTGGTCCTGTTGGGAAGCACACTGCTGTCCACCTGTGGCTCGGTGGAGCTCAGGTCTCACTGATGTCCCTTCACCTTCTCCTCTCAGCTGTCGGTCTGACAAGCAGGCTGCGTTGTGGGAGTGTGTGCGGAGTTTCAGACATGGTGCTGCCTTGTCCATCCATGCTGTGTATTTAATTACTCTTGGAGTAATTAAGATGTGGGATGGTGCTGCCAGCAGCGCCTCTGTCCCCTCCCTGGCTGCAGTGGCACCGCTGGCAAGCCCCTGTCTTGAGACTGGGGAGGATTCTTGGGTGCACCAAGGAAACCAGGTTCTTGATGACATGGAACCCCCCGGGTTTGGTTCCTGGGGCGCGTTGGGTGGCGATGCTGAAGCCAGCCCGTGTGTTTGGGTGACCTTCCCACCGGGTGTCTCTCATCCTCTGCCTGCAGCTGGAATCTTCTCTCCCAGCTTGGGGTGTCCATGTCCCTCAGTGAGGATTCTCTGGCTCTTGGTCCCCCAGGCTGGGAGGATGCTGGGAACAGTGTTGGAAGGCTCTGGAAGTGGTTGTTAGTGCTTTGTAAAGGGAGGGTTTTGCCAAGACAGATCCCTTAGGATCGGTCCCTGAAGGCGAAGGCATCTCACAGCCTGAGCCGCCTGCTCTGCATCACTGCTGGGAAGGGCACAGGCTGTGCCAGAATAGGTGCTGTCTGTCCATCCATCTGTCCACCTGGTGCCCGCACGTGGATCCGTCCGAGCACTGAACCTTTGGGGGTGTTTTCCTTTAACCTGGCTGTAAAGGGAAGCCTCTTGGCGAGTGTGAACACCGTGTGTGCGGGTGACAGACGCCTCAGCCGCGCTTGGGTTAGGTCTGGAGCCAGGGTGGCTGCAGAGATCCTGTCCCCTCGTGCAAAGGCCGCTGTATATTCAGGGTAACCCAGAAGAAGTCGAGCTCAAACCCAAGTGCCAGCTCCGCCTTACCTAGAAACAAGCAAGCCAGTGTGCCTCCTCTTCCTCACCAAGGGGGGTCCGCAGCGAGCTGGTGCAAGCTCTTTGCTGGTTGTACTTTGCTTTTAGTCTTGGGAATTCAGGAGAACTCCTCTATTAATGGTGTTTAACCAAGGGCTTAGGGGGAAGAGCTGTGGTACCCGCCGGGACCTCTGCGGATCAATGCCTTCACCCCGTGCTGGTTGCTCTGTGTGGGTGCACGTTGGACACAAAGCACAATGGTTGAGAGTGAATCTGTGATTTTATTTTTCAGATGTGTGTGAATAATTGCTGGGATTTCCCTTTCTTTGCATTCAAACTCTTTTTTCTAATACAAACCACTAAGGGCTCAATTCTTTAGCAAGATGCATTCATGTCCAACTCCTGACTGTGCAGCTGGATCTCACCTCAACTGTTACACACCGACCCGAGAGAAATCACAGTGTGACCGTCACCAGGAGAGCCAACAGACACCAAACCCACCCGCTGCATCCTTCCCTCCTGCTCATTTCCTACCTGTCACGGTACTGGGGAGGCAGCAGCCAGGTCCCATCCGCCGGGATCGCATCCCATGGCTGCTCTGCCAAAAGACTTTGTCCCTTCTGGGTGATGCTGGGTGGGTTGGAAGCCTCATGCCCAGGGACTGGGTCGCTGCCTCGCTGTGCTCTAACAGACCCTGGGAGCAGCACCGTGCGCCACGTCAAGTCTGTTCTGTTGCTACACCAATAACCCAGAGACTCCGGTGGACTCTGCCAGCCCTGTCCAAGCCTTTTCTTTCCCATAGTGTTGCATTCAACGTCCCGTCTCCCTTCTGTCTTCACACCCGAGAGGAGCTGAGTTTGGTACAGACACGTGCAGTACACACACCTTGTGCTTTGTACAACTCCCTGGCTGCCATCCTCCGAGACACTTGCTGGGAAGATCCTTAAGACACTTCACAGTTTTCCTTTAGCTTTTCTATAACTGATGTAAAGGACTTCCTCTCTCTGTACAGTATATTATTCAATGCATGTTCTGTTCTCTCTACCGATATATTGAACACCACACAGTTGTGACATTGTGCAGTGGGAAGAGCAGCCCCTGCCGACAGCAGAGGCCTTTGCCTCTCATGTATAAGGAAAGAAGACATATTTTTTCCTTTGCTGTATTTGCTTGAGCAGAGTTTTCTTGTCTGTACATGTGAGCTGTGAGATAGATGTGAAAAGTTCAAAAGAATGCATTCCCCCCCTCCCTGACCCCCAATGTATACAGGTTGTAATCTGTACAATGAAACTGTATGTATGAACATATGTACTTATTTATAAATGGTTAACACTTGGAGACGGCGTCCGGCCTGGGGTTCTTCCCATGCGTGCCACAGGACCACAGAAGGGTTTGGGTTAGGACCTCAAGCTCCATCCAGCCCATCACCCCGTGTCCTGTCACTGATGAAGAGTCCCTCCCCAACATTCTTGTAGACCCCTTCAGACACTGGAGGCTGCTCTGAGGTCTCCACACAGCTGCTCCAGGCTGAACAGCCCCATGTTCTCAGCCTGGCTCCATACGGGGGCTGCTCCAGTCCCCTGAGCATCCTCGCGGCCTCCTCTGGACTGGCTCCAACAGCTCCATGTCCTTATGGAAATAACCTGGGAGCATCAGGACAGGCCCAGGGGCCGGTCGGGCTGTCACTGCGGGGATGGGGAGCACTGGGAACAGGAGGGGATGGAGGCAGTGCTGCTCCTGCTCTTACCAAAGGGGTGT
The DNA here is from genome assembly GCA_025448015.1 of Bolborhynchus lineola. Classification (NCBI taxonomy): domain Eukaryota; kingdom Metazoa; phylum Chordata; class Aves; order Psittaciformes; family Psittacidae; genus Bolborhynchus; species Bolborhynchus lineola. The sequence goes on along the minus strand of JAOEHX010048158.1, from coordinate 2,369 downwards.
TAATAGGACAGGGAATTGTGTCATTGGGGCCGCTGGGCCGGGATGGATGCGCAGTGGGAGACTGTGGGACGTGGGACATGTGGCTTGGACCAGGGGCTGCATTTGCTTTGTGGCACAGGGATATGGGAGATGAGCCCAAACCTCTTGGCAGTGGGTCCCTTCCACTTCCACGGGTGCATCCAAGACCCTGGTGCTGTATCGCTGGACATCCCCAAGAGATGTCCCCATGGACACCAAGAGCTGCAGTGCCCATTGCTTGGCACAGGGCCCGCACAGGACAATCTCATCCCAAACACCCCCCTGCCCTCCCCTGCCCCTCGGACCACGAAAGGATGCGAGACAGGAGGAGGACAGCGTTGGCTGCAGACATTTATTAGGCTGAGAGCACCCATGGAACAGACAACGCATCACACAAGAGGGGAGAACGCTTCGGACACAAAGATGCTGAACCTGCACAGACTCCGGCGTCATTCCAAGCCCCCACGTGTGGCCAAACCCAAAGCTCCCGCTCCTGGTCCCCTGGGCAGAGCCAGACCCTGCCTGGGCCCTATGGGGCTGGGGGCAGGCTCAGGCACCAGGGGCTGCGTAGGGCAGAGCTGAGGAAGATGAAGGCCAAGCGAGGCTGAATCCGGCGTTACACCGACAAGCGCGTCCTTCCCCAGTGGTCCTCATACCCTGAGCCAGGCAGAGCCCCAGGACACCGGGGAGAAGGGACACAGGGGCACCCCGCAGGAGCCAGGGACGTCACTGGCTGCCACCGCTGGGGCTCTCCCCCTCTGTCAGGATCTTGAAGTCCATGGAGAGGGCCATTTCCTCGGCCAGGGGCGGGCGCTTCCACTCATCCCGTGTCAAGACGTAGCCCACCACCACCCCGAAGGCCACCAGCAGCACCCCCAGGGTGTTGGCCAGGACGCCCTCGGGCACAAAGCGGCTGTAGGAGTCCCTGTGGGGACACATTGGGATGCTCAAGCCGATGGATGGGGATGGGGATGGATCTGGCACTGCCCTGCCTGGGACCCCTCAGCATCCTCTGGGCACACACCATGGGAAAGGTCCCTTTCCCCCAAACCAGAGCAAGCGGGAAGTGCCCAGGCGCTGTTTGCTTTGGTGACAGCAGAGGAAGGTGGTGGCAGTGTCCTATACCAGGGCTGTTGGCAGCCCAGCCAGATGTGCTCCCCGAGCCAGAGGGAGGTGGCTCCTGGGGTGCCCCATAGCTGTGTCCCCATGGAAACCCCAGTGTGCATCTGGAGCCCATGTGGAGCTACCAGCGCAGAGGCCTCGGGGACAAGAGCAGCCTGAGGGGTTCTGAAACCACGTGGCTGCAGAGGCAGCGGCACACCCCCAGCCACAAACCACTGCAGGATCCAACCCTTGTTAAACATCCGCTGGGCAGTGACTCAGCAGCAGCAGAATTAAAGGCCTTGGATGGGGGGAGATGTAATAGCCCCAGCCTGAGCAGGGCCCAGGCTCTGCCCATAGGGCTGCAGGGCAGCGTGGGGTCTACAGCCCCCCAGCCCTATCACCCACCTGATGTTGAAGAGGAGCATCTCGGTGATGCCCAGCAAGCAGACAGCGATGGAGAGGGCAAAGAGGGCGATGCCGATGAAGATGTGCTGGGGCTTGTAGCGGCCTCGCAGCGAGAAGGAGGCACGGGGGAGCAGGAAGAAACCGCAGCCCAGGAGCCACTGTGGGGCACGGGGATGTTACAGGGAGCTCTGTGTGGTCCCGGGAGGGTGCTCAGGGTGTCCCCAGCGCTCACCTGCAGGAGGTAGAGCACGAAGGCAGCCATCCCGCACCAGCTGTGCAGGCTGTACATGTCAGGGATGCCCTTGGCCCGGTGGGACTCGAACACAGCGATGATGCCTGCAGAGGGGAGCCCGTTACCACCAGGGCCAGATGTTTGCATCTGGGCCCTATGCACCCATCCTGACCACAGCACCCACCGACGAGGGAGATGAGCAGCGCCAAGCCATGGAGCAGCGCGTGCAGCGCCTTGGTGGATCGCTTGGGTTCGTTCCTGAACACCCGGTACACCAACAGAGCTGCAGGAGAGAGCCCATGAGCACCCACGGGGGTCCCCCACCTCCCCGCGGTGCTGCGCGCGCGGAGATGGGGGGGTCCTGGAGCATCTTCCCCCGTCTCCATCTGTGACCGCTTCGCCCGCGTCCCTCCCCGCTGGGTCCCGCGGCGCCGCTCACCGTCACCCTGGAGGAAGACCATGCCCAGCACCATGCAGAGCGGGTGCACGTTCAGCTGCAGGGCGCTGTGCCACGCCACACCGCCGCGGTAGCGGCCGAGCCAGGCCCCCGTGGTGAGCAGCAGCGTCAGCCCCAGCGCCTGCGACACCGCCACGAACGCGGAGAGCCCCG
>JAOEHX010048155.1:0-28396 GCA_025448015.1 Bolborhynchus lineola | reverse complement strand
TCTGCTACTAAGGTCACAAGGCAGTTGACTGTGAATTGGAATGTATTTGGAATTATTTGAAGAATTAACTATCAAAGCAATTTGATTTACGTAAGCTGAACATTTAGCCCAATTAAAAAAAAAAAAAAAACAAAAGCAACCTAAAACATTACAGCTAGTATTTATATTCCAAACTGAAAATTATGTAAGAGCTATGGCATACGTAACTTTTTTTCACATTGTCATCTTTATGTCTACATTCCCAGAATTTTCTAAGATAAAATGAAGTCATGCCAATTTTCTGTGAAACACTGGGACTAACATGAATTACTTTCTCTGAGAGGACATACTTTTGAGAAATAGGCTTTATGATGACTATGTGTGACTATAGATACATTTTACAAGTTGGTACCCTTATCACTAGGGCTAATATTTAAAAATAATGACAAGTCTATTTCTTATGGTAAAACATTGAACAGATATACTTTTAAAAATTACTTGGTGCTCTAATTGTTATGTTTACTTATCAGAATGTAATAACGCGTAAAATTGGATAGTTCTTGGTTTAAAATTATGCATATTTTCCTCATTTAGATACATCAGAAATATTTTCTCTTAAGCACAACAGTTTAGGCAGTATCTCATCTTACAGATGCCTCATATGAAATTGCACACTTCGTACAGTGTATCAATTACAAAATTTTCAGAAAAATGTATAGGTAAAAAGTCAGTACATATAGCTAATTGCTCTTCTGAGGCCAATTATATACCTGAAATTAGAGTAGCATGGGCTGAGAATAGGCAGCTGTCCTGAGTGAACTGTGTCAAACTTCGGGGGATTGCAATAAGAATAAATAATGTCAAGGGAGAAAAAATACAAGTGAAAAAAAAGTTGCTTTTTTTTAACTTCAGCAAAGAAAATTGTGTAACAATCATAGTTTTTAGTTATGCAAATTTATGTCTAGTACTTGGTTTTGTGCTCTGCTTTTTCTGTTGGTAAACATGAGTTTATTTCAGCTAAAATAGATTTTCTCATTTGAAGGAAGTACTTGGATTAAATAATTGAAAGCAAGGAAGATACTGGAGAATATTCAATTACCCTTCGATTCATAGATATTCTTATTAGTCTGGAAAGGCTTCAGATTATTCATTCTATTTTTTTGTGCTAAATATTGTCTACATTTGGTTGTTAGTACTTGATGAGTATTTTGTATAATTAAAAAAACTAGTTGTTGTAAAGAACAATAAAATTGGCAGAATTTCCCTTTGTCTTTCTTTTAGCTAACTCAATGCTATTTATAGTTTGTAATTTTGGAGAGATAAAATGTTCTATAAGTGTCAAGAACAAACATTTCATATTCCACCTAATCAATATTCCACCATATTCAATCTTTCATTAGTTTCATCAGACACAAGTGTCGTGACACTGCTTGTTTCAGCACTGAAGCATGTTGATAGCTCACCTGATTCCATAATTGGACAAACTGATGTTGGTAAATCTACTTCTTCAACAAGACACTTAGTGTGAAGAGTGAAATCTGGGTTGGCCTCTAATCCAGGAGGGTGCTGGGATCTGTCCCTGCAGTCATCACCCTGTCTTTAAACATTCACAGCCTCCCACCCTAAATTCATCTTTAGCAGACACTCAAAATCTGATGGCTAGAGATAGTCTTGACATACTGATAAACACTAGGTTTGACAGCAAGTAATTTTGTCAGTTCTTGTGAAAGGGAAGCTGGCAGTCTTTGTACAGAAGACCTGTAAACTTACACTCGCATGGCCTTGCATGCACACTTTGGCTTGCCACTCAGCCATACAGCAGCATCACCAGTGCAGTGGAATTCAGTGAAGGAATACAAACAAGGACAGGCTGCAACTGATGCTAGAGGATCCTCACAATTATACTTTCCTCCTCTTCCCCAAATACCTCTTCAGTTAGAGGTCTTCTGTAGAGAACTACTCTGTGTGGTAAGAGTAATTTCTTTGGCATCCATTCCTAACACAGCTTCCTACCAACCAACTGTCATCAGGGCTATAGATTGAACATTTTTCTTTTTGATGTTGGTTTCCTCATACAAGGTCCACACATAAGGTACTGTTGGTATTTGGCTTTGGTTGGGAGTATTCAATTCAAGCAAGAACGTTCTAAATCTGCAGTGAAGATCTTGAAACATAACAACTATTTAGCAAGGGGAAGGGGGCAAAACTCCTTGTGTACATAGAAATATGAGGAGCAATCACAATACTGACTGAAACAATTAAATAAAATCAAACTGTACTAGAGACAAGAAGTGAGCAGAATAGATATAATCCAAATTCTATGTGACCACTATCAAACCTCCAGCAGCATCATGAGAATAAATGTGCTCATACCCCATATGTTTTCTAAGAGTATTGGTGAATGTTAACTTGACAGTAACATGGGCTTCTTCGTTTCAGCATCACTGACATATGCACGCCCTCCAAGGTGAGCCCCAAGGAGTGCTGGCAACGCAAGGTGCTCACCACACACAGCTCTTGTGTTTAGCATCCTTAAAAGCAGTGTAGACTGGTCCATGATGTTGGGTACCTAACCCTGAGTTTCTATGACTCTAAGATCATTATGATTTTAACTTCTGGATTTCTTGTTTATTTTTTGTTTTGTTTTGTTTTTCCAGTTCTTATAATGTAAAATGCCTTGTGGTTTTATTGTAGAGTACTGCTTTCACAGTGCAAAATTCAAAATGCATGTTGTATGCTGTGGAATGTACATACATTCCTCATATGCTTTCATGGTATGTGAAAAGTATGAAAGCATATGAGGGTGACTAAGAACTCAATGTTTGATAGGATGGTGGTAGAGAGCTAGCTACAGCAGAAAAAAATAAAACTGATGCAGTTTTCAGTAGATATGGACTAGAATCAACAGTGCCTTTTGGGAAGAGTCCCAGAATCCTTTAAATCACACCATTTTCCTTTTGGAGACATTTCTATATGTTATGGCAGTGAAGAACCTGTGAGCTAATGAATATTAGCAACATACATGACTAGGACCTGGGAGTGAAATGAGGAACTAATGGAAGCCTGGCTTTGTGGTGCCTAGATTAAAACTAGGACCAGCCAGAGCCAGAATCAATTTAGAACATCTCATCAGCGTTGCTACTCCAATTATGAGGGCAACATTTATTATTTTGTGTATGGTTCACCACTGAAGTATAGAAATCTGGAAGATGGCTATCTACAGCTGAATAGTTTCCTCTCCATTGCCCTCTGGGTGCCTTTAGCTTTATTTTGTAAATGAGAGAAGGAGTGAGGAAGAGCCAACTGTTGGAAGGGGCCACCACAGTGACTGGACCCAGCAACCTCAACTTGTCATCCATGGGAGGAGCTACAGGCTGTGTAGGCAGGACTGCTGCAGTCAGGTTTTGCTAACAAACAGAAGTATTTTCAGGTAGAAGAATGTGTGATTGCTTCAACTGGCATACAGTCGCCTCTCACAGAATAAGCACTTGTTGAGAAAGGGGCAAAGCAAGAATGTAGAAAAGCATAATCTTTTTCATTTAGAAAACCATCATGATTACAGAAGCATGCAGAATGCAATAACATATTTCTGTTTTCTACTCACTGCCTCAAAGCAATTTAAACAGCCAAAGGAAATGAGAGAACTGAGAAGATTTACAGTATGTGTTGATATTCTTGCTGCAGGCAAAGACACATAGATAATTGGCTTTAGACTGTTTTGAAGGGAATCCTTTTGTAAAAGCATGGGCACAACATATTTTATTTTATTTCATAGTGGTGTGCAAACAGCATACAAAACCAAAAAAGCAAGGTTTTAAGTATAATTGCATCTAATCTTAATTAAAAAAATGATAATGGTCTTTTATTTCCATAACTTTCTTTCCACGAAGTGTCTTGGTAGAGGAAAGAAGTGGTAAAGAGAGCTACTATAAGTAAGAGGTACACCGAAAAAGAATTCTTTCTCCTTTTGGGATAGGTTTACTGACATCACCTGAGATTCCATTTAAAAGAAAAAAAAAAAAAATAGGAAACAAAAAAATTAGGAAAAACCCCTGATTGCTGTCATTCCACATTCCAGTGGTGTTCTCTACTTAAAATATGGAAATACAGACAGGAAGCCCAAAACCTCCTAAGCCAAGGGAAAATAATGTAAAGTAACTGCTTGGATTGATCAAATATTAATGGGAGAAAAATATTAAACCTAACCAATTTCTCATTTATTAATATTTCACAAGTACCAGTATAGATATTCCTTTAACAACCTTACATATTTGATACTTTTTGAAATGTTTAGCATTCTTTAATACTCCTGTGGAGCAACCAGTTAGAAACTGAAATGGCACATTATAAAAACCACACACAAGTTACAAAGAATTCTGGAGCAAAACCAAGTTTTGAATCCAGAATTCTCCTAAACCCCATCTAAATTTTATTTTGTGATCGAGACCCCTTTTTTCATCCTCACTAAGCTTTCAAGACTCTTGGAAACTGTCAAATGGGAAACACTGACATGGATGCATTACCGTTAAGTTAACCACACACACTTCAAACATCTGGTTTAGGGATTTTTTAGTCTCCTTTAAGCTCCCATCAGACAGCCGGACAATTCCTCCATGCAGGCAGAAGGCTGCATTGGATCAGAGGTATGCTCTCATCCTGAATGACACCTTTCTCTTCAAATAAATCTGAGTGCCTACAGAGCCCTTCAGAGCTGCATTGTACCCAACTTTGTTCTGTGGCTTCCCTTCTTTTCCACAGACTTGCCTTGATTTTGCAAAGTGCTTCATATGCTTATCACAAATGTAAAGATTCCCTTTGATTTCTCTTCCACCAAGGTATTGGGATGAGTTTTTTGGCACTGGTGTATGAAGAGAAAAGCAGAGCCCCAAGGAATCCTGCAGAAAGCCTCCCCTCAACAACTCTACAAGCACTTTCATGGTTAGGAGACAGTCATGCATTTATGTATGAGTGCAAGTCAGCTGCAATGATTGTAAAGGTCAGTAAGTTATTACAAGAGACATAAGGTTACCCTGCCCCTCAACCTCATTACCTTACTAGAAGAACTGACCATGGAAAATAATGTCAACATCCTGCTTTTTCAGCATATTCGGGAGGACAAGAGGCTAGTGCATTTGCTTCTTTTTTCTAGGTAAACATCTATTCCACATCTGCTCTTCCTCTCACATCCCACTTTATGGCTTATTTTTGTTAGCCTACCTCAGACAGTTTTTTGCCAAGCACAACTTGGAAGTCTATGGAGCCACAACCTCACCTCAGTTTTCTTGTTCCAAATGGGCTAAATTCTGAAACACATCCGTGGATCACCCTTTCCAACTTGCTTATTTCCTGTTCTTTCAGAAACCATTCCTGTAGAGACAATAGAAGAGAAAGTATAGACTTCTTCTATATTTGACTGAGATCAGTCAAACACTGGAACACTGGAAGCATTTTTAATAGAGGAGTTGCTCCCGTTGTTGGCATCTCCTTCAGGTGCCTGAGCCAGGTGAATGCCTCCTCAGCTAGAGGCTCCTGAAGATGCCTTTGTTTCAACACACTGCTAATGATGGATCTCACAGCTGGACAGTTTCTTTAGAAGACCCGCTGACATCTCAGTTAGCAAATCCTAACCATGAATAACAGCACCTAGCCATGACATTTAATATTCTTAAACCAAGCTTCTGTCTTTTCTACAGATTCCTGCATTTTATAGCTTTCAAGTCTCCATCATTTCATCATGAATTACACACAAACATTAAAGTTAGTCTTAGCTGAATCAAAAAAGGGAGCTGTAAATATGAAAAGGATATATTATCATCTCAGCTGGACTGATTTTACAGTCCCCCCAGTGCTCTGTCACTTACAAAACTGCATGTTCAGAACTAAAAGGCCCAATGTGAGGTAAGTGTAAATCTTTTAATGGGGTGAGGATGTTCAGTCCAGCACTCCCCTAATAGTGGAAGCAATAGATTTGTCACAAGACAAAGAGGCACCTCTTGATGCTTCTCATTTTGTTGGATTAGGCCCTCATTACATCACAAGCATTACTCTCTTCTGGAAGATGAGAGGAGGTGAGGTAGTGAAAACTGAAGGTGTGCCTTTACTGACATGGACACCCATCTGAGGACGTGTTGCTGCTGTATACATGGCAGTTACACAACAAAAGTCTATCCTTTCATCAGAGGAATAACTTTAGGCTGAGCACGCAGCTCTTCTTTTGTCACTTGGCGCGTGTTCGTGGAGCTACAAGCCTTATCTTTAATCTTCAGGAAAAGACTGAAAAATATTTTAGGTTAGAAGTATACAGTGAGGTAGCTTATTGCAAATGGCAAACTAACCGATGAGCTAGTAGTGATGCTCATGAAATATGCATGTGGATGATGAGTGCTTAGTGGAAATGTAAGCTGTTAGGGTCCCAGTTTCATTTAGGGTATTGTAAATCCATGAAGGTTTCATCAGAATTATCTGGATTTGTAATGTGGGATACCAGGATAAAGCAACTTCAATTTCTGGAAATGCAAATGGCATCAAAAACTGAAGCCTACTATTTCAGCATGAATATTTAGGCATTTGGTTTTTTTCCTGTCATGACTAAACTTTACTGCTAATTAAATAGAAAAGCTAAAAGGAAATTGTGAAATTTTGGGGTTTTGTTTGGGGTATTTTTTTATTGTTGTTGTTTTTGTTGTTGTTTTTGCTTTTGTTTTGTTTTTTTACTGTATATAAAATACCTTTTATTTTAGCCCTGACTATCTGATTAGTCCACTGCAGTGTTCAGGGTACCACATCTTATTATACTTCCATTCTCCAGCATAATGAAAGCACTTAAAAAATGAAAGACATGATCAGTACAGACAATACAGGAGGGGTTAAATTAAACTTTAAAAAATATGAAAGCATAATAATGCTCAGAACTGCAGCAGGATTGTGGAGTAAAAAGTCTTAAAATAGCTGTGAAGCTGATTTCACAAGCAGTTTTTCTATGATGTTGGATCAGTAATATCCTAATATTTTGGATGTGCTTCCTTGTGTCTCTCAGCTGTCTCCCTCCCTTGTACAACACCACCACTATAAAGAATTTCTCACCCTACTAGATCCCTCGATCCCTTGAAAGTAGACTTCCTCCTGACCTGTTTACTGTGAAATTATTGCTAGTAAGTGACAGGATAACTCTGGGCTCTCAAGTTTGAGATCAACCTCCTGTTGACATAGAATCATAGAATAGTTAGGGTTGGAAAGGACCTTAAGATCATCTAGTTCCAACCCCACTGCCATGGGCAGGGACACCTCCCACTAAACCATCTCACCCAAGGCTATGTCCAACCTGGCCTTGAACACCAGCAGGGATGGAGTGTTCACAACTTCCCTGGGCAACCCCTTCCAGTGCCTCACCACCCTTACAGTAGAGAAATTCTTCTGCATCTTCAACTAGCTCAGGTTGCCCAGAACCACATCCAGCCTTCCTTGAAGGTAGTTGTCAGGTTACCTCATCAGTCTTTTCCCTGATGAATTTGCAATAGATGACTTCTGTTGCAAGGTTAGGTTTTCAGTGCTGATCACTTTTTGAGGCCCTTCTGTCCAGTATCTTCAAGTCCTTCTCACCAGTCTCCTTAACATGCTGTGCACAGAGGCTGTGGCAGCTCTTTATTTCTGCTTGGTCTTCTCCAGAGCCTAATCCCATCTTGATCCAGAAGCTCTTTTCCCAGAATATCAGGCAAACAATGAAAATGGAGTATAATAAGGGGAAATAGTAGATAAACTTGAAACTAACTTGCTCTGTAAAGTACACAGTAAGCTATTTAAGCCTTGAATAACAAAGAAAAAAGAAAGCATAAAGAGAGCATGAAGCAAAAACAACATAAAGAAGCTTCCTTAAGTGTCCTTTTCTCTAGCAGGGATGTGGCTAAAAATATTCCTTCTGCATTTCCATCTCAACTTGCTTGTGTTGGAAGTGGTCCATTCTGGGTTGTGAAAATCCAGCTGACTGACTCAAGCCGGTTCCCAAATCAACAATTAGAAACCGTGTCTAGCAAGACTTACTCCCTGAGACTGCTGCTTTCCTGCCCCTCTCCCACCAGTGCCGGGGAATTGGAGGGAATTGGCTGTTTGTCCTTGGGTACCAATCCTTATCTCAGATTCTAACTTTTCACTGCATTCCTTGTGTTGGGTAATTCACCCATTGGCAGACAATAAAGAAATAAGGTCATAACACAAACTCCATTCTTTTATAAAGTAAAGCGTTTGAGAAGTCTGGAGCTTCGAGTGCACAAGCAACTCTTGTGCTTATTCTTTAAGGTAATGTTTGTGCCTGCAATGGAGACAAAAGCATCTTGATCCTACATAGCCATAAACTCTTTGCCTCCCTTGAGCTTTAAGATAAATATACATTATAAACAGTGCTTTCTGAAGAGCCTTCCATGTAAACATTTAACAGTGGTGAGCATGAAGAGATGAAAGATACGATAAGTCAGTGAAGCACACACAATGGCATATGACACACATTGTCAGCAGTATTTTAAATAGCAGGTATAAAGCAGCACTAGACAATGTGTGCTTAACCTCATGTTGTGAAGATACCATTTTTTCCTCCTGATGCACTATAGTTCAGTTGAAGTGCATTTCATTATTTTGAATCATAATTAGAAACAGGTTTGGTCTCTTTATTTGGGTAAACATATGCATGGCTGAGCAAAAAGAAAAAGGATGCAAACCAAAGGTAGTGGAAAGATTTATTCATGGCTTAGAGACCTGTAGTAATTCACATAGTTAAGGAGATGTTTACTCAAGAGACAAATAAAAAACAAACACAAAAAACCCAGAGAGCTGTGCGCTCTTGGCAGGGAAGCCAGTAATGACTACCAAGTGCATGAGTCTCAGTGTGAAATTATAGGCTGTGATTTAGCAGATGTGCTTCAGCATTTTAAACCTTACTGATTTCTTGGCATTTTATGTTTTGACCACCCCAGTTCCACACAATTTAAAATGAAATCCTAGAAATGCATGAGGCCAGAGCATCTCCAAATACCCGTGACGAGGGCTGAATGAATGAAAAAAAGACTCAGAGAGGCAAACAATCTGTTTCCAACAGAACCTGAGGTATCTGGCCTTCAGGTGATGACCTGATTGTGTAATATTAATACAGGTGTCCTGTAAAAATATTTAATTGCATTATATTATCTAACCACTAGATGTCTGCATACTATAGAGCTTCAGGCAGGGTTTGCTCCCCAGCATAAAAGGCAAACAAAGAAAATCCATATCTGCAGATGTCTCTCTCTGTATCATAATTTGGCATCTATCTTTTCTGATCTGTGGCCTAGTTCATGGAGGGGTCTGTGAGAAGAGACGCTTTGGAAGAAAAATTACATATACGAAAATTAAGGCTGTTTTTTTATTAAACCTGGAAAGAAAACTGTAGATTAAGCCATTTGTTGAGATCACACCTACTCAGATAAAATTCACAAATAAACACTGTAGATTAAATTCAAATTGCCGCTACCTAAGCCCTCATGAATTCAAATTAAGCAGATCATGTGGTGCCATGAAGCAGCAGTAAGCTGCAACAAAGACAGTGGCAAGTCAGGCTGTGGTAGCGATGTCCCCAGGAGTAAGAGTAGCTAAAACATCAGTCCTGTGGCCCCAGCAGGTCCTTGGCACACCCAGGGCACTGCTTTCCCAGCACTGGTGCAGTTGTATCAGATATCAACAAGGTTTTGGGGCCAGTGGCAGCAGAGCCATCAGTGTCTTTGAAGAGCACTGTGAGTCCTGGTGCTGGTTTGTCTCCAGCTCTTGAGGGAGACCCACTGGTTTTTGCTGCCTCTTATTTGCAAAACGGAGCTCCTCTGTTTGCTTGTTTTTAATGCAATTGGTGCTGTTAGGAAATGCAAACCTGAAAGCTGTGAGCACAGTGAGCCCAGGTGTAGTCCCCGAGAGCTTCTTTCATAATAACTTACTCTGTTAAAGCAACACACACAACTTTCCTGAACAATAGGATAGCACAGCCTAAGTGTGAGTTGCATGGGCAGATGTTTGCATGCCTATTTGGCATAAACACTTTTCCCACAAGATTTCCCCAAGGCACAATGATTGGGACAGCTTCTTATGTGCTCACTGTTCTGAAATTGCAAGAATGGAAAAAAATCCTATGCTTTCAGGGTCTCTGCCACTGTCTGGAAAGCAAGTATTGCTTGAGTTCAGAGGTTTCAGAGGTCCCTGTTATCTCTGGCCACAGCCTGGGGATAAGTGACGTTTGTGAAGTTTCGTGAAAATTACTGTTTTATGCAAGGCAGTACCTGCAGTGCCATGAATGAGCACCACTATAGAGGCAGATTAATGGTGTCCTATAACACTTAAATTGCAACTCTGCCTCCTCCTTCCAAGGGCTTTTGACACCTGTATCATGTTGCTTTTGTTTGCTTGCTCCAAGATACTACCTCCCCTTGCTTCTCCTGATCGGATGCCTTCTCTTCCCGATGTGCCTTCTTTCCCACATGCATTTAGTATCGAGTGGCTGCAGAGCACAGCTGCTTTTTGTGTAATGCTTAATATTATAGTATTTACCCTTTCCCAGAAGGATTTAAGTGGTGTATTATGTTCAGGCTTTCCCTGCTTCTTTACCTCTCTTGGTTAGTTAATCAAGTAACAGTTCTTAAATCCAGCTTCTCATTAACGAAATTGAATCTAATATTAAGGATTCATTCTCATGTTAGAGTTGATTACCATAATTGTGGTTAGTGTGCCATCACAATTAACTTTGTTTTTAATCACTAAAAGGCTAACAAGCTCATTTCACACCCTCTTCATTTAGTAAATGCAGAAAAGGAAGATCTGACTGGTGTCTTGCAGTTATGACCTGCAGAAACTTTCTTTTACTGTCTATAACATTGAATTTCAAACTCATAAATCTGAGGGGCAGAGTGACAAGGATCATTTTCTGATTCTAAGAAGTGGAGATGCAACCAATAGGCTTCGCTTGCCACTTCTCTTTGAATTAGAGCAGAATCCTGTTGCTGTTTACATGAATGGTAGACTGTGTAACTCATTGCATTTCTGCACAGTAACACCTTTATTTTTTAATTCACAAACCCCCTGAAATTACTGCAGGTAGATGAATTTGTCTTGAGAGAAGAGCACAGTGTGCATAATCTTGGTCTTTGAAAAGTAAGGAGCCAGTGAAGCCCTTGGAAGATGGATCTTTGTTTCAGCTGCAAGGAAAGAAGGTGCCCTTTTGAACAGTTCTAGTATTTTTCTGAACCAGAATAAAACTTTAATTATGTCAGGATCCACTAAATTATGGAGGTTCCAAATTTCAACCAATTTTATTCATGCTTTGTATGCCTTTTTTTTTTTTTTTTTATTTTATATCAGCTATTTCTCTTTTCGCTTGGCCTTCAGCTCCTTTCTAGACCAACCTGCATGCTACATCTGCTAAGTAATTATTTTTATTTCTCAAGCAGAAAGAAAAAGAAAAAAGGCATGTTCTTTGAGAAAATATCTGGCAATTGTCCTGTTAATGAAGAAAGTGATAATGTGTGGTTATGTTGCTATCTCTAAATAAGAGAGATTTTGTGGTCTTGAATACACATCTCCTCTTGCGGTACTAAGTACAGTTCTGGTGTCCTCAACATAAGAAGGACATGGAACTGTTGGAGCGAGTCCAGAGGAGGCCACAAGGATGATCATGGGACTGGAGCACCTGCCATATGAAGACAGGCTGAAAAAGTTGGCGCTTTTCAGTGTGAAGAGAAGGCTGCGTGGAGACCTCATAGCAGCCTTCCAGTATCTGAAGGGGGCCTATAAGGATGCTGGAGAGGGACTCTTTATCACGGACTTTAGCAATAGGAAAAGGCGTAATGGGTTAAAACTTAAACAGGGGAAGTTCAGGTTAGATATAAGGAAGAAATTCTTTACTGTGAGTGTGGTGAGGCCCTGCAACAGGTTTCCAAAAGAAGTGGTAAATGCTCCATCCCTGGCAGTTTTCAAGGCCAGGTTGAACAGAGTTTTGGGTAACACGGTCTAGAGTGAGGTGTCCCTGCCCATGGCAGGGCGGTTGGAACTGGATTATCTTAAGGTCCTTTGCAACCCAAGCCATTCTACGATTCTATGATTCTTGCTACTTATCCAGTTAGAAAAGAGCAATCTGGTATTACTTTGGTAATCTTTTCATATAGAAAAACATTTTAGCTATGCATAGGGGAGATTGCTTTTGCAGTTTTTTAATAATGCTGCTTTCCCACCTTTTTCTAAGAGGGAATAACTCAAGTATCTTCAACTTTGGCAAGCTCATTAGGCAGCAAGAAATCAGGTAATGAGGTACCCCGTTCCCTTCACTTTCCTTGTGCATGTCCCTTTCCCTAACAGCCAGAATGAGGAGAGAAAAAAGTCAAAACAGTCTTCTTCCCAGTAATGAATTACATCTGACATTTTAGCTGCAATGGATGTCTACATGCAGGGGTAAAACTGTTGTCAGCCAAAACAAAGCAGTTGCACCCATAAGAGGTGTACATTTGGCTAGAGGAGGGAAAAGAGTTAGAAATCTGTCAAGTCTAAATTTGCTCTCAAGGGTTTTTCAATTACTAATTTAATGAGATCATGTGGTAAGGAGATATTTTTTTATCTCCTTAGTCTCTTAAATTGTCTTTCATTAGCTTTTAATGAGATTTTCTTCATCTCCTCCAGATAGAGTCCTCCCATTTAGTCTGTGCATTCTTCCTGTTTGTTTCCAGCTGTACAGCCTTACTTTCAGAGCTGTAGTAAAAATACACTGAAGTCCATATGTGCAATCCAGACTGCTTCACCAAAGTGACTTGCAATTACTTATGATCAACCAACATTAAAGCAGATAGGTTGACTCTATTTGGCCTGGTCTTCATAAAGTAGACTACAGATTTTCACCCAGTAACTCCTTCATCAAGTTCTGAAGCTTGCATTAACCTTCTGCCTAGTCTGAGTTACCTTTAATCCATATTCTCAATGTTTTAGCTCTGATGCTAAGTCTAACTATATTTGTATTACATGCAGTTTTGTGTGTGGCTTTCACATCTTTTGTTTCACATTCTTTTCTTTCTTTCTTTCTTTCTTTCTTTCTTTCTTTCTTTCTTTCTTTCTTTCTTTCTTTCTTTCTTTCTTTCTTTCTTTCCTTCTTTCTTTCTTTCTTTCTTTCTTTCTTTCTTTCTTTCTTTTTTTCTTTTCTCTTTTTAAGTCAGCTATCACTCTTTTTTGCTCATCAGCTGGATTCTTTCTGTCACACACCATTTCTGTCAACAGGGTGCATGTGGTCTGTGCTTCCACAGCAGTAAGGTCTGTGTGCTCCTGGATCAGTCTGTGGTACAAATCTGACCTGAATGAGGCACGGGCATGTTTCTGATGAATTAGCCAGAGTACAGGGTATGGATATATGCCAGGCTTTATCCCAGCTATGGGTAAACAGATGATGTGTATTCGGCATAGAATCAGAGTGGGCAGGATGAGCTAAAAACTGATCTGTCAAGACAGATTGAAGTTGTACTAAGAATTCAAAATATTTGGAATAAATTTGAACTGACAGACTGAAGTTGTTTTAGTGTTTTTGTCATATGGCCACAGGGTTTTTGATCTTGTAATAAGCATCTTGAAACAGGTTTACCATCTTGTTGAACTACAGCCTCAGTAACACCAATGTCAGCAAAGTCATAAACTTCCTGATGTGAAGACCAGAAAGGGCAATTTCACCTGAACCCTGAATGGCTCAGACTGTAGCATTTCCTTAATTAATCCACATTGGGTTTAATAACCTCCCATTGTTCTTTAATATCAATCTCTGTGATAGAAAATGCATGAAGCGTCCAGAGATGCAATGTTGTTTGGCCAATACAGTCAACACATCATTTAGGCATCATGTGTCTTGGATTTGTACCTCAAGCCACTCACTCTGAAACTTGGCAAATCAATTAGCTTAGAAACAGCCATCTTTAACTTGAGTCTTGGCACTGCCTAAGTCCCCTCCTTTCAGGTGCTACTCAGCCCATAACACCGAACCATGGCGTGCTGTAAGGGGAGGCTGGAGACACACTTGTGTTGATGTTTCTCCCAGCTGCCTTTCAGTAGCTGCATGCAACTCACCCCTGAAGCATGGTATGAGAGGGCTTTGCTGATCTTTTCCTCCTGGGAAGCTACTTTCTGCATGACAAAGGTGTGGGCACTCTCCTGTGAACTGAGAAGCTCACCAGGGAGTGAGGTCAGTACTGCCTGTTCTCTT
This sequence comes from Bolborhynchus lineola, assembly GCA_025448015.1. NCBI lineage: Eukaryota > Metazoa > Chordata > Aves > Psittaciformes > Psittacidae > Bolborhynchus > Bolborhynchus lineola. The sequence continues at coordinate 14,184 of JAOEHX010048155.1, read as the reverse complement.
CTGCCAGCAGAGATGGGGCACAGAGTGAGTGTGCTGCTTGGCATGGCTTAGCAGCCCTCTGCTCCTCTGATGCTGGCAGCCATATAGCCACCAGAAGAATGGAAAGAGAAGCTTAGGCAAGCACTGGTCTTATCAGGGAGATGCAGACATCAGCTGCTGCCAACGCCCAACCTGTCTGAGAGCTGCTCTGCCATTGCTGTGCTACAAGCTGAGCAGTGTGGCTGTCAGCATCAGCCTATCTGGGAGATAGGGGCTGCCAGTGTTGCCTCCCACCTCTGGCCAGTGTATGTATCTCAGGGTAAGGTACCAGCTGTGGATAAAATATAGCTGTTGCTGATAGTTTCCACACTGGGCAAGTCCATTGTCTGCTGCTTGCCAGCTGAGATCTGCATTTGGCCATTGGAGGCAGACCACTCTTGCAAGGGGTTAGCAGGCTTGGCACATCCAGGTCCTATGCCTCAGCCAGACATAAGATCAAGACACAGTCTGAGAGAGCAGCTCCAGCCCCAGAGACTGTAAAAGACAGCAACCTAAGCTAAAACTCCTCCAGCCCTAAGGGGAAAAGACAGATCTGAGGCTGAACTCTGATCTTTCTGAGATAAAAGTTTTCCCCTCTCATTCACATACCTGCTAAGACTAAGTATGCAATTAGGGGTGCAGTTGAGTGGGAATTTGAGAAGGAAACCAGACAGGACACAAAACAATCAAAACAAATCCAGAATCTTTCCTGTCACTGCCATCATGTGAGGGGTCTTGAGAAAAGACCCGAGAAAGGATGCTGACCAATCCCAGCAACAGACATATGAATCTCTTTGTGGATCCACCAGGAGTGACAGAAATAGGTTTCATTCTTTCTCACTCTTATTAGTCCTTCAGCTTGGGTTGCAGGATGAATGAGTCAGTTCTCTTTTTCTGACTCACAGATCTCCAGGACCTGTGTTTTTAAACAAGAAATATCTCTTTATTTCCTGTTTTTGAAATATGGGAGAATCAGTAGGGATAGTCCAAACACTTCACTTCTTCAAAGCTCTTTTCAGGATCTGTCTCTTATGTAGTACCTCAGGCAAATAATCTCTGAGCAGTAAGACATGGCCTAGAAGCTATTTATTGTCTGCTTATCATGTTATATACTTTAATGCATTTTGCTCTTGCTAGATCTGTGGTATGACATTCTAATGACCGGAGAATCTAATAGTTTACCCTTCTAATAATACAGTTAAATACTTAAATGCTCAAATAAATAATTGAATATTAGGGTTGCAGGCAGTAATTATTGATTGTTCACAACAAATCTCTAACTGGCTAGCCATAGAGTCAGTCTCCTGAAAAGCGGATTGGGTTGGGCTCAATGGTACCTGCATTCAGATCATTTCTGCTTTGGGAGAGAAAGGCAGAGCCGCCCCAATGGCCCTGATGGGCCTTTAGGAGGTTTAAAATTTCCAGGCACTCAGATCTTAAACTGGAAGGACTTAATGAAAGTGCTTGATAATTCCTGGGTCACTGAAGGAGGGTTTCAAAGTGGTAGCCAAAATAATGCTTTATCCTCCCTCCTATGTGGTTTCTGTGGGTGAAGTCCAATGTGGCACCTTCAAGCAGGCCTGACAGGAATATTTGCTCTATGAGAAGGTCTCCCTTTGCCTTATATGAGCTTGTTGCTGCTGTAAAAGCACAATAATTTTGAGATGCACTGTCTAGTCTATCCCAGCATTGAGGTAAGGGTGGCTTGTGAGTATTTGTATAACTTGCATTAGAAAGCTTCCCACATGAACCTTCCCTGTCTCAGAAAGCTTCTCCTCCTTGCTAACTATGCTCAGCTTCAGTAACCTTGTCCTCTCACCTTGCCTCCATCCCTCTTGAGTCCTTCAGGGTATGGATCTGATAGTGCAGTAGGGCATCATGAGAATTGGGGGCTCCCTGCAGGGCAGCACATAGCAACCTGTCCTGTCCCACCACCTCAGCTAGGAACAGCTAGGGACAGTGAAGCAGCTCCTGTCCTGTGGCACCTCCCTGGGGACGCGGATTGGTCTGTCAGTGCCCTCAGGGAGAGACAGAGTTTGGTCCTTGTCCTAACAGCCTGTTACTAGCTCAAGGCTGTTATCTCATCTCTATGGTACAGAGAACCTACCATGCCACCTGAAGGCTGTGGTGCAAGTGGTGACCAGATGGTGCTGATCCTACCTGACACCACCTCCCGGTGGTTTCTGATGCCCCTCTTTCCTGCACTTTCTTCCTCCTTCATAGGGCTCACCCTGGACAACAGAAATGCACCCTCAGCACAATCCATTGTCCGGGACTGAGAAATCTGCTTGTCTTAATTTCATGAGCCTCATCAGAGTGTCTTGGGAATAAAGAAGCTGATTAAGCAGCAACTAATCCCTCTTCATTGTTAAACTGAAACGTAGTAGAGTAAAACATTTGTATGTTGCCCATCTCCTGAAGTTAAGAGGATAAAAAAGAAGAAAAGCAAATAACTATGTTTGAGTAAAACAAGACCTTCTGATCAGAAAAAGAGCTATTTACATATGCTCTTCAGTCAAACACATGCTAGCTAATTATTAATTAATATAATTTCACACATATTTCATGCATCTTTCTTTACTGTTTGTGCATGTTATTAATGTTATTAACCCAGAAGTGATGCTGTCCTGCTCCCAGAAGGAGGACCAGTGCCCAGACTTCCTGGGAACAAGCAAGGAGAGGTGAGGGGTCTTCATGGTCCTGATTCTCAACAGCCAGGCTGCTGCCCTCTGCTCAGTCAAGCTCGTCCATCCTAGTGGAAAACTGCTTCAATAATATTTACCTTGTCCTAAACTCAGAGAGCCAGGAGGATGTTCTCATCTGTATTACCTCTTTCCCTGGCACAGGGTTTTTCCACCTGTGCCTGTCCTGAGTACCAGTGCTTCAAAAAGTCTACTGCAGTTTCCTTCGATCTTAAAGCACTCTTGGGAAATGGACCACAACCAAGAATTGCACAACTTCTCTTGTGTTCTGTAAAAACATAGTAGTTTGGGGTGTCAGGATGGCATGGAGGGGTGCAAACAGAGAGCTGTGGTATTACCATCAGCCTTCTGAGCTTAAGTGGTGGACAGCACTGTGGCTGGCAGGTCATCCCAGCACAGCCCATCCTGGGAGGAAGGTGATCTTCTGCTCCCCAGTGGCTCATTCTGGACACTCTTGCCCAACAGGGCTCCTTTGCCTAAGCAGGGAAAAGAAACATGAAGACAAAACCTGGTTGGTTTGTTCTTTGCACACCCAACTGATGTTTCCAAGTACTGCCACCAGAGGATGTACCAAGCACATTTTTGCTGGATCAACACAAACAGATTAAAATAGCTAGATTTACCAGCAGAGGTAGCATAACTTCTGTACAGACGTAGGAAATTTCAGTGTAAAAAACAGTTCATGAAAAAGAGAATACATAAAGAGAGGCAAAGAAGTTACTCACTGTATTTTTGTATGCAGTTATCCCACAAGCTCTTGAATCATTAACATATTATATGGTAAATGAATTTCTGATTTCTTTAATACATCACTAATACTGAGAATATCTACACTACGCCACTTCTAGTCTTTAATGCAGTTTCAGCAAAGACAGCAGCCATTTTGATGATTGAATATTTTTTATTGAAGTAATTCATCTTCATCTGGTGTAGTCAGCAATTTAAGCACTGGGCAGAAAAAAGTGTTCAAAGGGGCAGTGGCTACTGGACTGAGGCACTGACTCAAAAGCCATTTGGGAAAAGATTGCTATAAAATGAAATGTTAAGATTATCAAGTGTAGATAACAAGACATCATTTAAAACTGGTGTTTTTGGGAAAGATCTGTAATCCTCTCAAAGACAGATGTCAAAGATTACTTATTGGTTTCATCCTTTGTCAATAAAAAAGTTTATACTTTTAACTGAAAGAACTAATTCATCTCCTCCCAGCATTTTTTCTCCTCAGTACAAGCACTCACTATTTCAAGGAAGCCACAGGTATACTTCAAAATGTACATTCTGAAAATGTATAATGCAGCAAAATGTTCAGGACTGTGCATTATGTGTTGTTTCCAAACTTTGTTAATAATCTGTCCCTGATGATTCAATATCTAGTTCAGTGGGAAACCACCCCATTCAGTAGAATGGGATTAAGCCTTTAAAATTATGTTTTAAAACTAATCCTTTTTGCACCCTGAAATGAAAATGACTCTTTACAGGAGTTTTATTTCCGTGGGTAAACTGAGTTAGGTGATTGTGATCCCTTCCTAGAGCTGACTATAACTAGTTAACTCATTTATGTCTCTGTGTTTGGTTAGGCAAAAAGTCTCATTTAATAACTCAGCAGTTATTAACTTTCTAAAACAACTTCTTTATTCAGCACACGACCTCTCTGTACTATGATAAACAAACGTGAATTCAGATGGATTAAAGAAAGATTCACTGGTCTATGCTGAAGTCAGCTAAGAAGAGTTATTCTGGATATAAAGAAAATTGCAGTTGTTTCTTTGAATGGGTTTGTCAGTATAAAAATTAGCAGAATAATTTTCCTTCAGTTACAGTGCTCACAACATCTGCAATTGCTGTAGTAGAAAGAAGTGGATGAACAGACTCATCTTCCATATTGTAAATACAATCAGGTTCTTTCAGCTGGCAGTGTACTAGGGTTTATTTTTTAACCATACGGTTTTTCAGTTATTGGTAATATCACTAGCTACTTAATCCTGCCAGTTCAGCATGCAAGTGGTAAGAAGCTTGAAGGTTGCAGTAAATTTGTTTATCAAGCAGCCAGTAATAAAACGAATATTTCTTAATTTCTTCCTAATTGTAAAGGACAAAATCCTGAGTACTTTTACACATGCTTGTCTTCTCATGACCGGTGTTAAGTATCTGTCCATGACTGCTGGAGAGACTTGGCAGGCCTGTAACGCATGAAGTGCCTTGATCGTGTCCTTTGAAAGTGGAGTCGCTCTATGCCCTGTTCCTGCAAAAGCAGATAGGAAATTTGTAGTCATTGGCAGTGTGAGTACTTTGGCCCATGTGATACACAAGTTGGCATCTGAAGCTTCTCATGGTACTTGGAAATCCATTAGCTCTAAGAAGCTAGGATATTCTTGATGCCTTTCAATCTTCTCTGTTTCCGTTATTTGAAATAATACAAAAGGAAATCAAACATATCATAGAAGTCTCATACATATGTATACACAACTGTGCAAACAAAACCCAATCAACATCTAAGGCATAGTGGAACAGCATAGTTCAGATATTAGTATTTTTCTGTTGTTAGAACCTGACTGTATCTGTCTTCTCAGAAGCCCATTCGTGCACAGATCCCAGCATGCTGGTGTAGGGGGGAAGTATCCTCTGGATACAGGACCTTCCGTGCCCAGCTGTATGCCAAGCAGCTCCATTACAGTCAGCAGACACGAGAGGCTCCACAGGGCAGCTTTGTGAAGAGATTGATTCTGAGATCCCTGTTGATGAAGAGACTGGAGACCCAGGCACATATAGACTAGTCCAGCTATTCCCTGTGATAAAGTCATTACTATTTACTGCTAACACCCAGTCCCACACCCCTCGAGTCTCTTCCTTAAAGCAGCACAACCTTCAGAGGAGGCTTCAAGCAGGGCTTGGAAAGCCTGCAGCCCTCTTTTCCCTCCTGCTGAACCATACCTATACTAAAACCAGGATCCAGTTCACTGTCCCCAGGAGCACCTGGTGAACATCTCTTTTGCCCTTTCATGATTAGCGCAGTGTCTGTAACAAGGTCACTTGTGCAACTGAAAAGTAGGAAACCCTGTGCAGGATACAAAAGGTAAGACAATGCATAAGAAAATCCATCACTCAGGTAAACTGTGCCAGACAGAGCTGGTTAGAGCAGCTTTTCATCCTGGCATCACTTCTAGCTCTTGGGTTCATATACATGCCCCTAAAACATTTTTTCCAAAGTATTTTCAGTTTGCTTGTTGTGGGAGATTTCAATTGTACTTCATGTGGTCTTCTCCAGTGTGATGTCAGGAGCCAATTTCTGCTGTGTAGCTTCATCCAAAACTTCACTGTAATCACTAGACCTTCTGAGGCTTCTCTGATGGATGACTGACAGGAAGCTGCCTGGTTACATGAGTTTTAACACATCTTTCTGCTAAGTCTGAGACCCAAATGCAAGATCTGCTAGAACAGGCAAGGACATCATGTGGATTTATGATATTTGCTTGAGGACTTGAGCCATAAACCAATGAATAGATTACAATGAGATAAATACAATATTTTCTTCTGCCAAAGGCAGTCCTGTCCCAATACTTTTCATTGCTTTATTTAATTGAAAGCATGTCCCATTTTGCTCAACCTACCAATTTGAAAGTTCAAAAGATAAGCCACATTTCTTTGTTTGAATACACTGTCAAATGCATTTGAAAATAAAATGCTCAACCATGATAATGTTAAGTCTGCTCCTTATGTTTACGGGTTTAAAATGTTAAACTTAATAATACTCCTTTTTTGAAACTGGGCCAATCCTGCTTCACTTGAAGTCAATGGGACTTTTGCCAGTGACTTAAATGAAAGCAAGGTTGGGGCCTATATATTAGCTTCAAGCTTTAGGTCTCCACAGGAGCAGAGAACTTTCACTTTCTGGAAACTGAGTATTTCCAACTGCATTGAACTGTCTGATGGCAAATTGCTGCCACATCTTCCAAAGAAGCATTAAAACGAGAGTTGACAAAGAGTGAAATTTTTTTTCACATTGCTGCCAGATTCTGAAGTTTTAAAGCAACAGTGATAAACTGAAGATATACCTTTTATTTCTTTTCCTGGAAAAGCTGCATTTCTCAAAGGCATGAAACATAGTGCCAATCCTGCAAGTAAATACACACAAGGAGAACAGTTACAGACAGTGCACAGCCTCAGAGCCCACCTACACAGAGTAACTGTGTAGCAGTAGCTGCTATAGCTGCTTCAAGGAGCTTTTTAAAGAACATTATCTTTTAACAGATTATTAAAATATTACAGGCACATTTTTTGCAGTACGGATCTTTTATATTTTGACAGAATGGTTCAAAAGAGTGGGTAAGAAAGTTTTAAACACTTTTTTTTTTTTTTTTGCCAATTCTAATAAAATTAGTTAATAAACTCTTTTTCAGTTAATATGAAATCCTAATAAACTCAGTAGTCAGATGAAAGATGGACCAGATAAGTGTAACCTGATGTAAAGAATGAATAGTCCTTTCGGCAGTCAGTTCTTTTGAATGAATGGTCAACAAAGCTCATGGAAAATAATTCCTGCATTTGAACCAGTGCTCTATGAAACCCCAAGCTATTTCAACCCACGCTTTAATTGTTGCCTAAGAATGCATGCAAACATGAAGGAAAGCAAAAAAGAGATAGACCTAACCCACCTACCTTATTCATCAAACATAAGAGGTCAGTCTCCTCAGTCACCAAATTAATCCAAATTTGGAGAAGCTTCCTCGCTTTCTTCATTTAGTGAACAGAGAACTCAGAGACAAGTACTGCAGCTCAGGTACAAATCAGGTGCCCCAATGATGCAGTGCTACTGTTGGTGCATGCCTGGTTTCCTAAAACCAACACACCAACAAGTCTCAGGCTGAGGGTTCAGAAAAATTGTGAAGATACTTCAGAAATCGTGGAATCACAGAATGGTTTGGGTTGGGAGGGGCCTTTAACGATCATCTAGCTCACTCCCCTGCCCTACCCCCCTGCCATGGATTGGTACATGTAATAAAGATATTATATTTTACCCATGTTTCATTTTTTTAATACATTATGCCTAGGAAGTAGCCTATCCACCATTTGAAGAATCCCCAGCATTTTACAAATAAGCAAATAGCTCTGCACCTGTTGTGGGCAAACTTACAGAACTCATCCTCTCCTTTCCTTTCCTGATATCACAGAAAGTGGAGCCTGATTTAGACTCAGAATATCTACAGATCCAACAGGCTCTGAATGCTTTTGAATAGCAATACCTCCTGAAAAGCAACATGAAATATCTGTGTGGAGCTCTTTCCACAGCAGGATGTGCATGTGCAAGTTCAATTTGAAGCATATTAAAAATGTGTTATGTCTTTTGATGAATTATGTGATAGTAATTCCATCTTGCTTTGGATGCATAATGACAGATTCATTCTGTTCATCTGGGAAAGATGAAGTTTGGGTACCGTGTAGTGGTTAAATAATTGCCAAGTCACCATAAAGACATTACTCTATCTAATGTGCACAATCATACATTCAGTCAACTGATGATACAGCCCAAGCAGAACTAATCAAAACATTGAAGGTGGTTGCTTGCTGCCAGCATCTCTCCTGCGTTTACCAGACAAGCAATTTACAAACCTAGAATATGAGCTACTTAACTGTGGGTGAATTGAGTTTTAAAAATAAAATGTACCTAAAATTAAATAAGAAATGCTCACTAAGAAGAGTTAGGGAGTTACAGGCTGGCTGAAGATTGAATTTTCAGTAGGTGTATCATTCACCAGTGATAATAGCTTCACTTTAGACTCTTCACTGCCTTTCTGAAGCCCACATATCCATTGTTACAAAGAAATGGATGTTATCACTCCATTTCCCAAAATCTCAGAAGACACAGCAGAAAATAACCTCCAGAGACTGTCTGCTCACCACCTCAACAGGATCAGCTGTATGTAAACTTTTCCTAAGATGATACTGCTGGGTCATGTTGAGCTCCTTGTCAACCATAATCTCAAATCTTTCTCCTCAAGGCTGCTCTTAATCCATTCTCTTCAGCCCGTATTTGTGTTTGGGATTACCCCAACCCATGTGCAAGACCTTGCCTTTGGGCTTATTGAACTTCATGAGGCTTGCACAGGCCCACCTCTCAAGACTGTCAATGACCTTCTGGGTGGCATCCCTTCCCTCCACACCATGCAGCTTGGTATCATTGTCAAACTTGCTGATTGTGCATTCAATCCCACTGTCCATGTCACTGACAAAAGATGCTGAACAGTGCTGGTCCCAGTACCAACACGAGGAACGCCAGTTGTCACTAATCTCCACTTAGACATCGAGCTGTTGACTGCAACATTTTGAGTGTGGCCATCCAGCGAGTTTCTTATCCAATGAGTGGTCTGTCTGTCAGATCCATGCCTCTCCAATTTAGAGACAAGGATGTCGTGCAGGACAGTGTCAAATCCTATGACCAATTCCAGGTAGATGACATCAATGACTCTTCCTTATCCACCAATGCTATACCCCTGCTGCACAAGGTCACCAAATTTGTCAGGCACGATTTGACCTTAGAGAAGCCATGTTGGCTGTCAAAGATCACCGCCTTTTCATCCTTGTGTCTTAGCATAGTTTCCAGGAGGATCGACTCCATGGTCTTGCTGGGCACAGAGGTAAGACTGACTGGTCTGTAGTTCCCTGGGTCTTCCTTTTTTCCCCTTTTTAAAGATGAGGGCTACGTTTCCCCTTTTCCAGCCAGTGGGAACCAGACTGCCACTTCTCAAATATGATGGGTAGTGGCTGGCTTAGCCTCTTTTCCACCAGTTCCCTCAGGACCCATGGATGCATTCCATCACATCCTCCCTCACATGTGATAGCTAGTGTGAAAAGGAAAATAAAGAGAGACTTGTGGGTTTTCTTGTATTATCTTTGTTGTCAGAAAAGTTTCTTGCAAAAAGTAAAGAGAAAAATTTGGTTAAAAATTCTTCCCAACAGATTAAAGCAAACCATTCCTCTCTACAAACTAATTAATAATTCCCTTCAAGTGAATAGCTTTCAAAATATATTTCCAATTTTGCCTTAATTACCTAAATAGTACCAAACTGGTGTCACAAGAGATAATTTGCTTATTCATAAGACCTTTAAGTTTATACAGTAAGCTGTGTTCCCTTTTCACTTTAATAATAGTGTCCTGGTTTGGCTTATTGAGCAATCACAAGCAGCTCATCAAGTTTTATTTCATATTTAGTGGGATAGATACTTCACTAATGCCACATCACATTTTCCTCTGAAGGCTCCTGTCATTCTGTTCATGCATAGAAGCTGAGCTAGCGTTTTTAGAATCCCCTTACTCTCAATTCATATCTATATTTCTCTAGAGTACAACAAAAATGGTTGCTCAAAGTGAGAGCTAATTAATGTTTTGCATATATCTATGGGTTGAGCTTGGCTGGCTGCCAGGTGCCAACCAAGCTGCTCAATTACTTCCCCCTGCTTGGCTTTCTTGCAGAGTTATTGCATTATCAAAAAGTTACCACATTATCTGAAGCTCACACCTTTGAGCAGTGGTGGGGTCATCTAGGAACTGGTTGGAACTGATGCTTTCTATCATGGGGTTAGCTCCTGGTATCTTCTCGTAGAAGCCACTGCTGTAGCCTGCCCAGTACCAAAACCTTGCCACATAAAATACATCGCCATTTCACTACAAAGTGGCAACTTGTCATCCTTTTTACAGCTGCTGTACATTGAATCAAGAAGTATCAGTTAGCATTATGTTTTTCTTCATTATTTCAATCTTACTTTTTCTTTTGTCTCACCCATTCATGTTTCCAGCATCCTTTTTGTGTTGAATTATCCCAGAATCTTTAACTTTCCATTATTTGTGCAGTTTAATGCAGGCATTGGTTTAGCTTTTTCCATAAGAAGTAATCACCAGTCAGTGGTGCTGTCCTTGTTTAACTATTGGAAATGCTCACCTTTTCACCCTGAGTTATTCAGTGACATTCTGCAACTGTTTTGTAGTCATGTTGGAGTATGTATGACATGGCTGAGCTACCATAGCAGCAGTTCCTCTGTGAACCTCTCATCTAGAACAACTACCTTTTTATAACAAATGCTGTACAGAGTTGAAACAAGGATATCTCTGACTTTGCGGATATACTATACTAGTAAATCGGGAGTCTTACCATTAGCTAAGCTTAAGCATGCATGTAGTTTACCTGTATTAACTATATAGTTATTTGTGCTCTTTTCTGCACAGGTAAGGTGACACTAACTTTTCCCTAAGAAACTTTAGAAAGTATTAGCTAATTTTTTAGCCTCTTCAAACACATGTTTCAAAGAACTTATGGAGAAAAACCTTCTTGATACACTCAATTACATTTTTCATGCTAAGTAAAAATTTTGTCCACACTAAAATAATTTTGCACCGTGTTCTTTATACCATTATAGTACTTAAAGCTGCATGTAAGAGGGAGATGAATAAAATACTGCAAGATGTAACGTGCTTACTAAAGGACCTTGATTCTGAAATATCCCTGAAAATACCAGTTGTAATATTTATGAAAATATGGTTGTTCTCTGTAACAAATTTGTTGACAAATTTTGTCAGATACCAAAAGATATTTTTTTGCTTATAATGTGTGTGTGCAACATGCACATTATAAGCAATGTTTTTAAATTGAATATTGTGTACTTCAGTTGTCAATTGTAATTAGTGGACTTGGGACCACTAGCTAAGTAGTAATTTTCATTTCAGGATTTTCTAATTTCTGAGTGTTTAAATATTTGATTTAGTATTCTTTTGTCTTATTTTTATCCAGAAATATCTCTCTCTTTAGTAACAGCCAATATTTAAGTATGCCTTTGGTGCTAAGTGTTAGAAAAAAGGATGTATGTGTCTGAAAAAAATGTCAAGGAAAGAGGTGGTGGGAAGGAAATACAGCAATGTTCTAATATCACCACATATGTAGGCTTTTTAGAGGTGCTAACAATTTATGTATACATCTTGACATTTGGTTTCATTATTTGTTGTTTATTTATATTCCTCAGCAGGCTTATGGATGTTCTCTAGTGTATAGTTTCATCAGCTATCTTTCTCCTTAATCTGTAAAAAGCTCATTTTGATTCTCATAGACAAAGCATCTTCATCTGATATCAGCCTTCTCATAGCAGTAATTCTATTTCCTTCTGTTGAAGGTCTGATGATCTGGCTGCCTGGTAGCTACCATGATTATCTGACGCATGCTATATCTATACTTCTTCTTCATTGCTTTCCACTGTTAAACCAGAGGGGAAAGTGATGTCAGGAGACAAGAGGATGAGAGAATTATTTTGCATTAATAAACCTCACAGTCATGACTGACTGATGAGGAACTAAGTGGTGATTGCAGAAGTAGTTTCAATCTCTGGATGGATAGAAGAGTGGAGGCATGTCTAAAAATCATTACAGCAACTGCAGTTTGTCTTTATCAGGCATATCAGTACACGACCATCGATGAGTCAAAATGGTCAACAGGTGCATTTCATTGCTTAGTTGCACACAAGTGAGAAAGATTGGCACTGAAGACCCTGTCCATCTCTTCATTTAGGATATTGCTATCTCCTTAACCAGAAAGTAAGCTGAAATATAACATGAAAACCAGTTCTGTTAATTAGTTACTTAATTAATTAATTTAATTTTACTGGAATTAATAGCCAAACATTGGTAACATGAGACAAAGAAAAACAGGATTCCACAGGTTTCTGATAGGCAATAGTTCTTGGCTGACTACTGCTGGTTTTCACATTATAACCAGAAATGGGCTCCATAAAATAGGTACTTTGACCTCACTGACAATGTCGTGTAATGATGACTTTCCTATGGTCTGTGTCTAAGCTGGGGAAACCAGGGCTGTTTTCAGGCTCATAGACAAGTGTGTGAACCTATGCTGTGTCATAAATTCAGCTAAGTCAGCAAAGATGGAGACAAGGGCACATGGACTGCCAGCAACCCATACTCTGGTTAGGTCCCCAAGTTAGAAGGCTGAAACCCACCTGCATGTGTGCCCTTCTGACTTCTGCTAGTTACAGCCACTGATGTAAATCCATCAATAATCATGATTTTTTTCAGATTTCAAAGTTAAGTAATTTTGGTCATATGAATACACCAAAAATTCTTTATGGTAGTATGTGAGCTTTCTGTAACTTTAATTTATAACAACAGTTTAAAGCAATACCCACAATACTTTCCAATCTATTTCCCTGCAGACTTATGTTTACAGCTACCCTCTACTCAATTAATTTCTGTTTCTTTAGAGGTAGCACTAAGTATTGCATTACTTATAGGATGACATGTAATGAATACTGAACTGGTGATTTGAGCAGTCTCTGCTGAGATTCTTGGTGAGAGAAGAGAAATTCTCACCAGGAAAGAACATAAAGTCATGAATAAGTATTTACCTAAGAATAATATCTAGCATGTAGAAGTTTTTAGGTGAGAAAAGCAAAGAAGGAATCCAAATATGTTGTCAGAATAAATCTATTCTCCTCATCTGCTCCTGGTTTAGCATTTTCACTTGACAGATTAACAGAGATGTGTAGCATATGGATGCTCTGCAATGAATTATTGCATGTGTTATTCAGGCCTAAAGTACATAAGTCTTTTAAAATGATCTACAATGGAAAATTATTAATAAATTTTTCCTGCTCAGATCAATGCTAGTGTTAGTGACAAGAAAATCAATTTAAGATTCAGCTAAACCCAAAGTTTCTTGAAATTCATAACTATATGAATGATTTTATTCATTTAATCCTTCCTTTTTCTCATTTCTAGTATTCCTGGTTTCAGCTCACAGCAAAACCAAAAAAAGTACCAAAAGCTGTAGAACCCATCCCCCAGTCCTCCAAAAAAGGCTTTTCACATGCTGTTTATGGCTGAAACTGCAATGAAATGTATTTTCAATTAGACACAGATGCACACTGACAACACTATGATGACAGTTCAATTACCATAATACATTCAACACAGAGTGCGCTTGTGAATTTGTGACATGTTGTTTTTTTTTTTAAATGACCCTACTGAGAAGTTCCATAATCTCAAGCAATGTTTACCAAGGTCCTGCATAGCTTTTGATAGTGGTTTTAGACACAAGGAGTAAAGTCAGGGCCTTGTGAAGTAATTGCATCTCTTACTGTATAGGTAGTGGACACAATAGCTGCATATTCAAGTTACCAGGCATCTGCTGGAAATGCAATACAGAGAAGAGGAAATAGTCCTGGATGTTCTTGGAGCATGTGGAAGTTAACTACCCCCGGGTGGTGTAGCTGCTTACGTAGTATGCCTACAGCCATACCACCCTGAAAACGCTTGATCTCGTCTGATCTCGGAAGCTAAGCAGGGTCAGGCTCGGTTAGTACTTGAATGGGAGCTACAGTCTTCCAAAAAGAACTGTCGTGGTTTAAGCTGTAAATCAGCCACGCAGTTTGTTCATTCACTTCCCCCTCCTAAAAGAACTGTAGTGGTTTC
>JAOEHX010048153.1:0-22897 GCA_025448015.1 Bolborhynchus lineola | reverse complement strand
GAAGCTGTGGCTGCCCCATCCCTGCAGTGCTCAAGGCCAGGTTGGACACAGGGGCTTGGAGCAACTGCTGCAGTGGAGGGTGTCCCTGCCCGTGGCAGGGGTTGGAGCTGGAGGAGCTTTAAGGTCCCTTCCAACACAAACCACTGTCGGTTCCTATGATTCAGCTGTACAGGCTGCTGGCCCGTCTAGTCTAGATCGTACTTTACCTAGATAGTTTGGAAGAGATGATCCTTGAGGTCCCTTCCTACCTGGGGTTCCATAGTTACATGATTCTGTGGTTCATTCTCATTTAAATAATGGTATTGTCTAGCTCCAACCCCTGCCATGGGCATGGCCCCCTTCCACTAGACCTGGTGTCGGTCTGTACTGGGCTCATCCCTGCAATGTCTGCGTGAAGGACTTTAGGGCTTTACAAAGCAAGCTGGTGTGGCTGCTGCTCTGGAAACATGGGGACAAGATGAAAGGCACCAGTCACACTAATGAAAAGAAAGCAGTCTTTGCTAATGGGAACTGCTTGTGGTGTAGGATGTAGTGCACGCTTGACACTGCATTAGGCAAGAAATGGCTTTTCTGATCTACTGTGGGATTCGTCAGTGATCTGCTGAAAAATGAAGGACACCAGACTGCAAGTTCTCTGTGCTCATCAGCCTGAGCTCTCTTATTAATGGCTGTAACCAGATGATGAATCTGACACTGTGTGTAGTATAATTACGCTTTATGGCAGCTTATAATTGTTTCTGTTAATGAGGAGACAGCGCAGTCTGGGTTCTGTGGTGGCTCTTTGCTGCTGCTCTTTTCCTAACCCATTTTCAGCCTCACTCCCCGGTAATTCCATACAGGACTGTGCCCATGCAGGGGCCAGGCTGCTCCCTTCGCTTCTGCTGCTGTGGATGGCCTCTCGGGTGCTGTAGGTCTCCTCTGGATCAATTTATCCTTCTCTCAAAGCCCTCCGGTGATGCCTTTGCTGCCTGCCTGGGTTTATGTCTAACACAAATCACCCTTGCAGTCACTTAAGCTTATAACTTCTTGTCCTAGCGCCAGTGAGCAGTGAGAACGCTTCTCTCGTAGCAGATTGTGCCTTGCTACAGATCTCGGGCATGCCAATAACATCTTTCCTGTGCTTGGTTCCTTGAATAGTAGGGGAAGGAACTGATAAGCAGAGCTTTTGAGAAGATCACCCTGCCTGGTGTGAGCAGTAGGTTTGAGGACAAAACCCCACAGCTGTAAATAGTGTGAAACAGTAGTTTCTTCATCGCTGCCAGCTATTACTTGGACATACACTTGGTCAACACTTTGAGCAAATTTAAAAGGAAGTTTTATTATTTATATTGAGTTTTATTTTCCAAAGGGAAGGGCTACTATAGAGAAAGCACTTGCTTTTAAAGAAACCCAATCTTCCCATCTGTGTCCTGTTGCACCTCCCCTTTTAGTGCTTGCCTTGTTGCTTCTCAACATAAGCTGAATGCAGGGAGAGAGGTCACACTGGTGTTGGACCCATTCATTTTGCACTCATCCATAGACTCATCACTCATTCATTTTACATTCAGCATAGACTGCCCTGATGTGTGCCTTTGCCTGGCTGTGGTACCCGACGGCAGCGTTTGTCTCTTCTCTTCCTTAGGAGAGAGAAATCAATGGATCCATTCCTGTGTCCACAGTGAGAGATGCGGGTAGAGAGGGGTTTGTGCTAAAGGCAGGAGCCCCAGGCTGCTTTGCCAAAGGAGTGTGTGCTTGGGCTGAGTTTCTGCTTTGGAAGCCACCAGTGCCTGGGTTGGGTGTTCGAGGGGCTGTGGGCAGCAGCAGTGCATGGCAGGACCCTGCTGCCTGCACCGGGCTGTGCTGGTGCCTTCCCTCTGCCACTGAATTTGCAGACATCAGCTTTCAAACCAGAAAAAAAAGAACCCCCAAAGCAGTGGCCTGGCCCTGAGAGCTCCTGACACCATCTTTCTCTTAATGACAGCGAGCTCTGAGCGAGGCTGCTGTCCTTGCAAGTCTCAAGGGCTGTGCGGCTGCCTTGCACGTCAGCGGCTCGCTGCTGCGAGGGGCCAGCAGGCAGTGATGCTCCTGTTGGGGCTTGGTGGATGTGAGAGGGAGGAAGGAAAGCATCCAACGACCGGAGGAGCCGGGGGTTTGCTGAGCAGGTTTTCTCCTTCTGGAAGATGCTTTTGGGAACTGAGTGTGTGCATGTGTGTTCTGTATGGCCAGGGCTTGCTCTTGCTGGGCAAAAGTTTGGGGCAGGAGTGGGAAATGGTGTTGGTGAGGTGCTTTCCTCTGTGTTGCTTGTGTCCCATCAAGGCATTATGTTGCTACAGTGTCCTTAGGTAGAAAATAGATAGTTCAATTGAAAGTTAGAGAAATTTAGACAATTAAATGACAGTATTTTGTCTGTTAGTGGGAAGATACCTCCTGAAGCCTGAGGTCTGCTTTCCTGTTTAAATACAAAAAATAATGGATCCAAATGTACAGCGCCTGGGGCTTTTGATTTGTTTCATCTTTTATAGGTTAGCTTACAAACCTGTATGTGCTTCTGGAGGTTATTTTATCTTCTGAGTGATGCTTGAGTATTATGCATAATAAGTTTATTTTTCCTCCTGGGATTCTCTAAATTGCACAAAGCACCAGCTTTTGCTTTCATCACTGATGCAGCCACCAGCATCCCACAGACAGACACAGCAGGGCCGGTGCTGATGTGCAGGTTCAGCAGCACTTGTCAAGGCTGAAGCCGGGCATGCCGTGGCTTCATGGGGTACTTGTGGGGTGGGAAATGGGGCTGCACATCAAGTGGGGGCTGTGGGAGTAAATGCCTGTTGCTGAAGGAATAATCCCGGAGGAAATTCATACTTCAGTTTGCCTTATGAATTATGGTTTGGCTTTCTCCTCTCGCATCTGTGTTCTAGCAGGATGTGTCTGGAGCACCTTTGTGACCTGGGCAGGGTGACAATTGGAAGGCATAGAGAGCTTTGTACTAAATGAATGTGGAGCATCCACCTCCATCCATCCATTAGCAGTCGCTTCTGTGGTAGCCGTGATGTCTTCTGTTAGATGCCGCTTTCCATCAGTCATGCCTACGAACCCCCCATGTAAAATATGCTTTCTTTTCAGTCTCTTTTTGGAGTAATGATCAAGCTTGGAGATATTTATTATTTGGGATCGCATATTATATTGCTGTTTTACGGTGTGTCTGAAATAATTATGGCCATGGAAATTGTGGCAGAGCCAGACACAAATTACTCCATGACACTCAATTTTAGAGCAAACTACTCAGAAAATTACGAGCAGCACCATTTATTTGCCAAATTCTTGTCATACTTAAGGTTATAGATACCTGGCTGCTAGATGGACATGGCTATTGTGTTGCAATACAGAGGAAGCATCTCTTGCCTGAGGCTGAGTTTGGGTGAGGTGAAGCACTTGACAGGCCCGGGTGCGTTAGGGATGCAGGTCAGTCAGTCCTTCACAGGGGATCATTTGGGGAGCTGGAAGAGACACCAGTAAATTGCAGTTGGCTCGGTGGATGTGCCTGCTTTAATGTGTCCTTGAGGAATGTTCCAGCATAAATAGCCATGAGGTTCTGCCATAGCACTGAATTCAAGCGGATGTATTCCTTTATATATTTCAAGATTGTCTTAATATTCTTGGGTATTTAATTTGCTTTTGGGCTAAATCAGTGAATTTAATTTTCAGCCATTAAGAGCTCATTGTTGAAGATGCACAAAGATTTAGCCTCTGGACATAGGTTTTCATTTCAATGCTCTTCAAATCGTTTAACAAGGCAAAAATTATAGAGAGGCATTGTCCTAAGGGTTTTGGAGATGCTGGGAATGTGCTGGACTGTCGGCTGCTGAGGAATGTTACTGAAAACCAATTATTGAAACTAAAAAAGAAGTTAGAGGACAAGATGCTTTTGATTTCTCTCAAGTGGTGCTGCCTGAAATGCCCATCCTGGCAGGCAAGGAACCAAGGTAGGAAGAGCTGGAGACCTGATCCAGTGCTCGTATTGATCGCTCCTTCGCGCTGACTTTGTCCCTCTTGCTCAGGCACGGAGATTGGACATGATTTCTTTCCCTTGCTCACCATGGGGCTCTGTAACAGCGTTGCTCTCTGCCTGCAAAGTATTGATTACAGCTTTTGCAATAAGACAAGGCAAGATTGCAAAGCCAGCGTGGAAGGGGAAGACAGGAGCCTCTCTATTACCCAAGGACATCTGTTGACGAGGCTCTTTGACCAGCTCAGTACACCACTGAAACTGGATTTTGTCGGTGTGTTTTGTACAAGATGCCCTGTCTGGTTTTGGGCAACTTGTCCTTGTCCACAGGCATTCCCTGACAGCCATCTTTCCAGGATATCCATTCCAGTGGGGACCTTTCTGTTCCTCCTTGGGCCTGCTGCCCCGTCCCTCATCCTGCTGTGCTGGCAGGAAGCACCTCTCCTCTTAGGCATTGATGAAATGTTTGGAACATAATAAATAGTGACTTGCTTGGCTTGATAATGGGATTAAGATGGATGGAGGCTGGATGTGCCAGCCTGGTCCAGGGAGGGGTCAGCAGCAGCAATAGCTCCCGAGAGACACATTGAGAACAACTTCATATTTTATAGGACTGATGATGGTGAGTTTGCAGGGACATGAGAAATGGCTGTCAATGCAGTGCATGACGTGTGGACCTTTAGTATGCCTCAAGGTACCTTAATGACAGGCACATACACATCTATTCTCTGTGCTGCTGGGGTAAGATGCGCACTGGTGGACCAATATCTCAAGTATGGGCTGTGTTTGGAAGGAAGGACCCCCGGGGTGGGATGAGTGGGAAGGGGGATGCTCTGCATCCTGCCTGTGTTGGGTACAGGGCCAACAGGCAGACCTGCCTGTAGAGAATGGTGCTCTCCAGTTTGGACACCAACTTAGATAAGACCTTCATAAATACGATGAAGACCTTTGTCTTGTGTGTTTTCCCCTCATCCTATTTTGATGGGTGCAATGGCACATTTGACCATTGCTAGGTGAAGGTTGGATGTAAATCTAAAAGCTCAGTGCTCCAAGTCTGTCCTTTGCCAGGAGGGACTGTGGCTCTGCTGGAGTGCCTTGGCCCATGGGTGCTGCAATGGCTTTCGCTGCAGCACCTCCTTGGCGTGGCTGTTAGTTTCCCTGAGCTGCTGGCTTTCCTAACCAGCGTTTTTATGAATGCCTACTTCAGCAGAGCAAATTAACACACATTAAAAGCAGATGAACTTTGTCAAATACAATTCCATGACAAAAAATGGAAAGGAATTGATTTTGGAAGACAACCGAGTTGTAGTGTTAATTATAAATGACTGTATAGGCGTTGTGAGTGAAACTGCAGGCGTTATTGATTCACGCTGGCACGCACGCAGCTCTCCTGCTATCTGCAGGAGTTCAGCAACATGGGGAAGCTCAATAGTGCTAACGCAGGCAGTGTCCTTCGTGGGGTTGTTTTTCCTTCCTTCGAAGCTATCATCTGCAAGGTTTGTGGGTCAAGAAGCTGACCTGAGACAGTTTGAGGAGGGGAAAAGCAAGGCAGAACCCATCAGAAGCATTATGAGTAGATGCAGAAGGGGTTGAAAATAAACTCTGATATGAAGAAAACAATACCATGCAACAAGGAGGGATGAGCGTGGCTACAAGGGCATTGCTGGAGCTCTCTCCTGAGACAGCAAATGCCTTCCACAGCCAGTGAGGGGTTTGTCCTGCTGGTACCCAGAGGAGCTGACCCAAGGCCATAGTCTTTACCAGGCACTGATGTTGGTGCGAGTGTGCTCATGCAGAGCTGTGGCTGTGCTGCGTGCCCCTTCCTATCCCCTCCACCCTGCAGCATGGTCACTGCTGGACCTGTGTAACTCATTTTTTCCAGCTATGAGATGGGCAGGAAGTATGTTTGATCAGTTTTGCCTGATTTTCTATTAACATTAATGTGAAGTTGTTCTGGGTTAAGTAGCTTTATTCCTAAATCTGTGATACAAAGCAATTTCAGCCCAGTACTTAATTCTTCCATCTGTGCTCATTCTCTTAATATTTCATGCTAAGCTTCAGTATTTACTTAGGTCTCAGCCCCTCCCATGCAAAGTGATGAACTTTTTAATTAGAAGAGACTTGTAAGCTGCAGGGAATAGGTTTTCGTTTTTACTGCACCCTGTGATGTGTCTGGAGCAGTGTTGCTGCCGACAGGGCCAGGTTGGACGGGGCTTGGAGCAACCTGGTCTAGTGGAAGCTGTCCCAGCCCATGGTAGGGGGTTGGAGCTTTAAGGTCCCTTCAACACCATGTACGGGTGTAGGAAAGTCCCATTGGACTCATTTTCCCTTGACATCTGCAGCATCTCCCCAGGATGCAGCCATAGGTATATGGTCTGCAGGTGAGTGGGTAGCAGAGGGGAAATATCCTTTCAACCTGGGATAGCACCTTGTTTTCCTGCCCTGGATTTCTGCTCTTTTAGGGAATGTTGTCTTTTCCCTGGGAGGAGAGTTGCTGCCAATACAATTGCAGCCAGACGTGCTAGTTGGCTCTGCTCTTGGGAAGAGTGCATGTGGAAGCTGTGGATCTATGGGGAGGGGGATGCTTTCTGGATGGAAGCTTTGCATTGAGCTGAGCTGCTCCATGGGAGACCACCAGCAGGAGCAGTGCCTAGCCAAAAGGCTGTGGGAACAGGATTCAGTTTGCTCTCATTTGGTTAAAAGCCATTTTTCCCCTTGCCTATGTGTAAACCAACATGCAGAGCAAAGCTGTGGATCCTTATGGGCCAGCTTCTGTCTGGTTGTGTGCTCAATGTGCTGGCTGCTGCTCCAGAGACCCGAGTCCTGTTCTTGGTCTTGTTTGTCTTGGATGACTTTGTGCAAATCATATGGTTGTTGTGTCCAAGTTTCCTGCATGTCAGTGGGGTTAATGCTTCCAAAAAGAAAACAAAGGTAAACTTAATTGCTGGAGAAACCCATCACTGCACCAGTTGACTGTCAAAAGTGCACAAGGTAAAAGGCTGCTGACCAGCTGGTGGATACTGCCAGAATGATGGATAACTTCATTTTACTGCTGCATGTGAAATCTTGGCCATGCTTCACTTAACAGTGAACTATGACCAACCCCGGTGCTTGCACAGCCTGTGCGCTGCAGTCAGGTTGTCCTACTTGGTGCACTTAGTGAGTCCCTTGTAATCGCTGTTCATCGATTAACAAGATGAAGCTGTGCAAGCTCTGGTGCCCTTTTTGCTCATTGATCAGGCACTTTTAAAGCCAAAACTTGAACACACAGCTCACTGTGGCTTAGAAAATGTTGAGGTCCTTGCTGGTGAAGGAGAAGCTTCAGCATCCTTGGAGCTGTGACTCCTAAGTCCCTGACTGGAGAAGAAGGTTATGCCTAGGAGCCACTGGAGGGAAAATCTAGCTGGCAGGCTTCACAGGGCTGCGAGGTAGAGATGTCTGAACTGCTGGCAAGGGCAAACCAAAGCTGTCCCATGCCAGCTGAGTAGGAAACCATGCATTTTGCAGCTCTGCATCCTCAATTGCCCCTGCTCTCCCTGTGGCACAGACTGGGTATGAAAGAGGACGTTTCCTTCTCTTGATAGAGCCATCTACTCTTGTCCGAGGAGCTGTGCTGGATGAGTTGGTAAGAGAAAACCTTTCCCATGGGTGCATCATGCCAGGTAATCTGCCAAGCTGCAGCACCGATCAATGCTGCTTGTTCTGCTACTGGTTTGCTCATGTGTGCATACAGTGTTCTATCAAGGAAGGAATACGTGCTCTCTCTGTCAGTGAAATGAATAAGGCATGCCTGGTGAACAGGGAGTAGCTTGTGTGGGCAGAAATGATGGAGCTGGAGAGAGGCAATTAATCTGTCTGACCCATGCTGCTGCTTCTCTTTGGCTCTAGGAGAATGGCTTATTGAATTTTATTATTTAATAATTAAGTTGCAGTAGTACCAGAGGACGAGGAACAGGCTAGAAAATAGCATAGGAAAAACAAAGAGGATTTCATTCTATAAATTGATGGCCTGATCTCTTGCGAGCTGTCATGTACCCACTGCAAAAATGAGCACTGTGAAATCACAGGGACACTGAAACCAGCTGGGGACCAAGAAAAACACTTGTAGGATGAGGTGGAAGAGGGTGGGAGTTTATCTGAGAAAAGAAACGGAGATGCACACATGATGCATCACATGTACCGGGGTGCTTTTGTTCTCCCCAAGTGTAAGATGCAGACAAGCGAGGAACAGAGTTAACAGCAAACCCACCGGCTCCTCGTGGGATGTGCTCATGCGGGGTCGTGGTGCCTGTGTTTGTGGGAACTGCAGATGGAGGTGTTTTGTGCAGTTATTAACTCACCTTCTGACAGACACTTCTGTAAACTTCTAGCTCTTAGAAAACATTGAGGAACAGGTCCAAAGATCCTTCTAATTGAAGATGTTCCATTTCCTACAGTGGAATGTCACATGTATGTGGCTGTCAGGCTCACCTTTAAATCTGAGGAATGGCAGCTCTATGCTCAGGCTTTAGTGCCCAGGTCCCATCCAGTTTGTAAGCAGGACTGATCTGCTGTGTTCTGCCTGACAAAGGATGCGCGCAGGCATCGCGCACCAGCGTCGATGTTTTGGTGCAGGGATGAGATGGGCTGTTCCCTGCAGAGAGGGGTGAGCAGGAGCTGGAGCTGCAGCCGTTGTGTGCAGCACTGAAGCCCATGAGCCCCTTCCCATCCTGGCTCTGCTCTTGGGGTGCACATCTCCCCATGGCCTCCAGCTACTTGAAGAAGTCTGGTTCTGAGCCCCGGCTCTTGAGCCTCTTGGTCACCACTGCAGAACTGGGAGGAAATGCTCAAGTGTTCGGGGAGTCACAGAGCCCCAGCCTGGGTTGGGTTGAAGGGACCTCAAAGCTCCTCCAGCTCCAACCCCTGCCACGGGCAGGGACCCCTTCCACTGGAGCAGGGTGCTCCAAGCCCAGTGTCCAACCTGGCCTTGAGCACTGCAGTATGGGGCAGCCACAGCTTCTCCGGGCACCCTGTGCCAGCGCCTCAGCACCCTCACAGGGAAGAATTTATGCCTAATGTCTAATCCAAATCAACCTCAGATACAGGGAAGTCTGTTTGTTACTTGGGCATGGCTAGAATGAGCCTGAGGAGCCCAAAGCTGCTTTCCACAGGCTTTGCTTGCGTTGGGTGACAACAGCGCAAGCTCTTATCCGCCAAAACCAGCACTTTTAGGCAGCTCTTGAAATGTGCCTCTTATGGATGAAAAGGAAAAGTCTCTCCTGTGCATGGCTGCTCTCAGCTCTGCCAAGCTGCTGTCTGTCATGTGCCAGCAGCCAGGGCATGAAGGGACCATTGGGGGTACAAACCTCAGCCGCGGTGCTGTGGTCCCTCCCCACGTGTGACTGCGCTGAATTCCAAGGGCTCTGTGGTAGGTGAAATAACCTCCCCTTAAATGCTCACGTCTCAAGCAAGGATCCTCTCTGCCCTGTGCTGTGCCTGGTGCTTCGTCCTCAGATCACAGCTGTAGCTGCCAGTTTTATATCATGCTAAAAATTAATGAACTGGAGTGCACCAGCATCATCTGCTTGGAAAGGAAGAGTCTCAGCAGCCAGCTCCTTAAAGATGATAAGAGAGGGACTGCGTGAGCGGAGCTGCTCATCGAGGAGCTTTACAAGTGATTAAGTTTAAACATTCTGGGAGCTGATGAAGGGGTAAGAGACAGCAGCACCACTGCAAGAGGATGCAGGAGCCAAGCAAAACACGAGATCCAGCTGAGCCAAACTCCTGCCAGCCCCTGCGCCAGCTTCAGTCCCTGGTGCTGGGGACACCAGCAAAGCCAGACACGCACACACAAAAGGCTGTTTCCTTTTCAGATGTTTTAAGGTCAAACTGGAGCTGTTGCCAACTCCTTTGTGGAGTTTTACAGCCTTTTTTGTTGGGTTTGTAAAGTGGAAAGTCTTTCATGCAGCTTCTGGGTGTCCTACCAGGGGTATTGCTTGGAGGCTGCCTGCTACTTGTAGTGAAGATCAAGCAAATCCTTGTCCGGGGTACGAGTTGTTTGTCTATCAAAGGTGCTTTTCAAAGGGAAGCTTGGGTCTGACCTGTTAAAGCAGATTTATCCTGCTGCTGGTTGACTTCAGCATGTACCTGGCTGCCCACAGTGACTGTGTATAAAGCACAGTGATAAAGCTGTAGCTCCTGCTGATGTGGCCTCATGACTTGGGGTTGTGTATGGAGCTCCGGTGACAGATGGGGTCTCCAAGTTCTCTGTTTTCAATATTCCTCTCATTCTGGGGTTGCTGCTGAGTCTTGCCATGGCTCCGGTGTCATTTCTGCTTTGCTCACCTGACACTTAAACCCAAAACCATGTGTTTTCCGTATCCCGCATCTTTCTGCAGCCACCTCATCCCCCACATCCCTCCAGAACCTCCAGCTCCCTTCATGCCTTGCTGATATCTGATCATTCCTCCAGCCTGGAAGTCAGTGCAGAGCTGCAGCATCCAAATGTCCCTTCTGGGTCAAACCAAAGGCACATCTGCCTTGGTGCCATGATTGTGCAGGGGCTGAGGAAAGGGAACTTGGAGGGTCATATTTACTGGGCAGTGGTAGGTAAAGGATGTACGAGCATACAGGGAAATGCAGTCATCAAACGTGTCCCAAATTCACCTTGTGGTGTTCTTCCTTGTCCCATCCATTGGATGGGGCTTGGAGCAAGCTGCTCCAGTGGAAGGTGTCCCTGCTGATGGCAGGAGTTGGAGCTGGAGGAGCTTTAATGTCTCTTCCCAACCCAAACCAATCTGGGATTCTATGATCCCTGTAACTCCCTCTCTCTGTCTTTTCAGCTTGCCTCCCTGGGTTCTACAAGCTTTCCCCGCGTCTCCCTCTCTGCTCTCCCTGCCCTGAGCACAGCTTTACACATGAGGAAGCCTCCACGTTCTGTTCGTGCCAGAAGAACTACTCCAGGTCTCCATCAGACCCACCATCTGCCTCCTGCACACGTATGTCTCGCTGCATTGTCTCTTTGTAAAGCAAGGAGATAAGGATCCAGACTGTCCTGCAGCACAGGGGCAGGGGATGCCCAGGACATTGTCTGAGGCCCCATGCATGAGAGCTTCACCTGGGTACAGCGGAGTCCTGTCTGCACTGTGGTACTGCTGCAGCAGGGAGGGGATTTGGGGTCTGTCCCTGTGCTCGTAGGCTGAGGCTGCAGTCTGGTGAGACAGACGTGAGGTCGGGCTTGTAGACTCCCCAGTAAAACTTGAGCACAGTCATTTAGTCAATAGAGTTGTCAGGTTTTAATTAAATGGCCTCTACTTAATTGGATTGGACTCCGGCTTCTCCAGTGATGGATGCTCTCCAGAGATGAGAAACCCTCCTGCTTTGCCCGAGGGTGTCCCGTGGGTGATGGGGTCCCTGCAGCTGAGCCCTAAGGCGGTGCTGGGCGCTGTGTGAGCTGCGCCTTTGCTGTGCAGACACATTCCTCCTGTGGGAATCCTCCCTTTGGTGTCCCCACCGTGCTGCACCCATCAACGCATCCATGTCCCTTTGTGCTACCTGGGACCACGCGCTCTCGCTGTACCACCGGTGCCTATGCTGCTGCTCCCATAGGTTTACCCTTCACCTTGGGTAGCGCTGACCTATCTATGATGCTCTCCTGCTTCCAGGCCCACCCTCTGCCCCGAGGAACCTGGTCTACAGCCTGCGGCAGTCATCCCTGGTGCTGGAATGGAGTGCTCCAGCGGATGCGGGCGGCCGGAGCGACCTCACCTACAGCCTATGGTGCGTCCGGTGCCCCGCGGCTGCGCGGGGCCGCTGCGAGCAGTGCGGCAGCAGCGTGGGCTTCGTGCCGCAGCAGACGGGGCTGGTGGAGCGCACCGTGACCCTCGTCAACCTCCTGCCCCACGTCAACTACACCATCCGCGTGGCCGCCCTCAACGGTGTCTCGGGCCTCAGCCCGCTGGCGGGGCAGCAATATGCTGAGGTCAACGTCTCCACCGGCCTCGCAGGTACGGATGTGGCTGATGGAGGTGGTCGTGTAGGGGAGGGTCAGGGTGGGTGTAAGGGAGAAGCTCTTCCCTGTGAGGGTGCGGAGGCGCTGGCAGAGGGTGCCCAGGGAAGCTGTGGACCCTGTGCTGTCCATGTAACACAATCAGTGAACTGCAGTAGATTTGAGTTTGCTTTCAGGAAGGGACGGGCAGCGCTGCTCTTGTTAAAAACAAGAGGTTAAAGTCAGAATAGGGAATGGTTTGGGTTGGAAGGGACTTAAAGCTCATCCGGCTCCAACCCCTGCCACGGGCAGGGACACCTTCCACTGGAGCAGTGCTCCAAGCCCCTGTTAAACCTGGTCTTGAACACTGCAGTATGGGGCAGCCACAGCTGCTCTGGGCACCCTCACAGGGAAGAGCTTCTGCCTAAGGGCTCATCTCCATCTCCCCTCTGTCAGGTTAAAGCTGTTCCCTTGTTCTGTCCCTGCAGCCCTTGTCAAATTGATTAAATCCTTCTCTTCTGTCCTGGTCTGTGGCAATTTCCCACTCTCCCACCTCACGTCACCTTTATGTTCCCCTATGTGAGGGGAAGCAAGTACCCAGCCTTGCCCTGGGTGGCCAGAGGGGTTTGGTCCCTCCTCAGTTGTACCTAAAGAGAATCAGCTCTGGCTTGTGTCCTTGTCTGTTCCTCTGTGGCTATGTTATGAATTTGCATGAAACCCCTTTGCCAAGCCACAGTTAATGGAGACAGATGATCCTCACGTACCTCTTGGCAGCAATTGGCCAACAATTTCATCTGAAGAGATTAAACTTTGATCTTGTTATAAATAATTTTCCCAGCACTTGATCAAGTGTTTGTGCACACGTTGGTGCTTTCTCTTCCCTCACATAATGATTTCTGTGCATCTGTGGGGTGGATGCTGTGCTGCAGACTGCTCTTTGGTGGAGGTGTCGCTCCTCATTAGGATCTTTGCTGTTCAAGGATGGATTTAGCTCTGGGAAGATCTTGTGTCTCCTGAGCTCAGGCTATTCCTGAGCCAGCGCATGAGCTCGGGAAGGGTGAGCTTGACAAGGTCTAATAACGAGTCATTCATCCAGAATCTTCCTTCTGGTGTCAGGCGGAGGGAAGAGGGATTGACGCTGCCTCCTCACCTGGAGCATCAGGGCTGAGCTGGGGACAAGAGGCTGGGTAAGGGCATTAAGTGCCTTGTCCTTTGTAGGGAGTGAAGCAAGCAGTCCATCATAGCAATGCATGCCTTAGCTGTTTGTTCAGTACAGCTTTTCTGGGTAAGTGGGAATCTCAGCCCCTCGCTTGACACTGCATACTCCTGAAGGAGCTGAAATGCGCATGAAGAATATGGCATAATTAATCTTGTGAAGTGTTCAGAATCAATGTCTCTTGTGGAGCTGTCGAGTCTCCGGATGCAGATGGTGGCTCACAATTAGCCAAGCAGCTGAGGCTCAGGAAGCTTCTTAGAACACTTGAATCTTGTGCTTCTGAAGGTGTCCCCTCCTGAGACAGCTCCAGGCTGCCCTGGTACCCGGTTCCTCTCCTTTGGCACTGTGGGCATGAAGTGACAGCGACGATGATCCTGCACCTATGGGCGAAGAGGGGGAGATGGTCAGAGAAAGGGAAGACTTCAGAGGTGTCACAAGCAGCAGTGACTTCCTTAGAGGCTGCGATGCGATGCTCTCAGAAGTCATTTGCAGCAGCAGGGAAGCTGCAGCTTCAGAGGAAATATTAAACAAAGAAACAAGACCCTATTTAGCTGTCAGATCTCTGCTCCTCTAAATATAGCTCCTAATGCAGCTTTCACACTGCCCTTCCCCTTCAGCAGTCACAAGGGGGAATTAGCAGTTGTTCGTTGTATTTGCAGGGGAAAAGAAAAGATGCTATTTAGTCTGCAGGGGGCAAAATTAATACTGCTTTTTCTAATCGGGCCCCAGCATGGGACTAAATAAAAGTGTTTGAGGAGAGAAGGGAGCTGTTTACCTGCAGGAGTAGAGCTGCATTAGCTATGTAAATGTCTGCTCTGGGATGTTGTCATTTATATTCCCGGCAGGGATCAGCTCCAATCTTAAAGGGCTTTTAAATCTGTTGCAGATTAATAATGCAGCCAGTGCTGAAATGCATTCTCCTCTCTTGAGAGTGGGGAGAAGTGGTTTGTGCTGAATTGGGTCTTGTGAAGTAGAGTTCCCTGCATGTGCAGCCCATCCCCAGCAAGAAGGGACGATGGGTCTGCAGGATGAGGGTCTGTGCGTGTGTGGTCTTTGCCATCCATGCAGCAAGAGCCACCCCTGGAAGAGCTTCATAGGAACTGATGAGGCTGCTCTTTTGGTTTGGAAAGAAGGACCCTGGGGCAGGAGCTGCTTGGGGCAGTGGCCAATGTGTTTGCTGCACTGGGGAGGATGTTGGTTGTCCCCAGTGCTGCACTGCAGGGTGGCAGGGATGCTCAGGGTGATGGCAAGCTCTGTCCATCTGATGGCTGCTCTCCCCATATGGGGACCAGCAGACAGCACCAGCGGATGGGCTGTGTCTGCTCCTGTTTGCTGTGGCTTTGCTGTGCTCCCCTGGCTCTGGGAAGGTGAGGAGAGAGTGTTCCTGGGGATGGATGGGCACCAAAGAGGCTCTTCCCGCTGCAGGTGCTCTTGGTTCCACTTCATCTTAGAGATGAACGGTGCTTGCTGTTGTCCCTCTTTGGGTTGGATGCAGTGGGTTGTTCACTGGAGGGGCACGGTACCTACCCTTGGTTTTTCTGCTAGTAGACTGGTTAATTAAGAGGGTTAAACCCACATCCAACTGAAGGGAGTGTATGAAATGAGACACAGTGCTGAATAATTTAATGTTTGCTTTTTCAGAATAGAGGCAATGTTGGGGGAGCTTAAAATATTGATGGGGAACACGTTTTTTTTTCGCAGTGTGAAATGCTTTATAGTCTGATTTTCTTTAATGCCTTTTCGACATGTTTGAGGCTAGCGCCTGCTTTTCTGGCATGTACCTGGGTTCTGCTCTACAGCCCATCACGGAGTGTGATTATTCCTGATGACTTTGTTAACAGTCAGGACCACTTGTTGAGAGCTGTTTTCAGTCTGTTTGCTAGATTCAGAGATACAGGAGGGCATCTGTGTGATGATTTATTGATGGGAATCATATAAAACAGCAAGGAGCACTTAACTTAGTTTACAGGAGCAAAACCCAAGTGGAGTGTTGGGCTGATCTCAACTGCCCATATCACTTCTTGTTCCATACAACACGCAGTGATGTGCACTCATGCTGAGGCTGAGGGCTCGTGGTGGGGATTACCCTGCTGTCCAGTGACAAGAGCTGTGAGTGTGCTGTGTGTTCCTGTTTGTGCCTGTCCTGTTAGTGTGTGTCTGCAAGATTCCACTCCAACGCAACAGCCTGGATGAGCCTAAACCTGGCTGTGATGAAGTGGAAACCGGGAGCAGTTTGCAGGGTTTGGAGCCAAAGTGGTGCAAATTCAGCCGTGCTCATTATGGGTGTTGGAAGTGCTACGGGAGGACATGGAGCTTCCCAATGGTCCCAAGCTCACATGAGCGCAGGGGCACCCTGCTGCTCTTTGGGTTCTCTCACTCTTTCAGCAGCAGCTGAAGGGAATCCATAAGTAAATCATCATGAAAAAAGCATCAGAGGGACTTTTTTTCTGCAGCAAAGATTAATGAGCTATAAGTAATAACCACAACGTTTCATGGGCACTTGGGTTGACTTTCCAGGGACTTGCTGCTCTCCACAGGAGTCTATGTGGATGGTCAGGGTCCAGCAAACATCCTGATTTGATGGAGAAGCAGGACAAGCCAGAAATAGCCAATTTCCCCATGCAGCTTTCACTGTGCCTGTGCAGAGTCACTGCAGCTTGTTGAGCCGGGTGTGTTCTGGTCCATGATGCGTACCAGGGTGACACAGGGAGGACCATGGCTTCCACCCTTGTCCAGGCTGATGGCTGTGAAGAGCAGGTTGGGCAGCCCAGAGCCACACTTTTGGGAGGCTTCTGTGCCATTTCCCATTCCCTCCTCAACCTGAGAGGAGACTTTCTGCCACCTGACCCGGACAGTTTGTGGCACTGCCCCGGGGAGAGCCGTGAAGACCTCACTTGATGTGTTCAGCCACTGGGGAGGTCAGTTTTTCTAATGGATCCTAATTTCCTCACTAATGAATCTGAAGCAGAGCAAAAGCCTCCAATAGAACCTTTATTATAGTACCAGGTATTTTATTTTCCTAGCACATGGCAGCCCCTTCCTCCCTGCTCTTGCTGGTGGATGCCCTGGCCATGAGCAGATGATCACATCTGAGCTGCTTCTGCCTTACTCTGATCAGGTGAGGGATGCTGTGTCCTTGGCTGGCTCCTGAGATGCTGCAGACAGTCTGACAGGTCCAGCTGGCTCTCTGCTGGTGCAGGAAGGGAAAGGCTTTGGGAAGAGCTGCCGGGATGCTGCCAGCAGGCAGTGCCGCTGCTATATGGGCACTGAGCACAGCTCAATGGCTTGGAGGCAGGAGAAGGTGGTCAGAGGAGGAGACAGCGCAGAGGAGGCTCTGGCAATGTGGAGATGAGTGCAGCAAAGGCATCAGCATCCGGAAAGGAGCCTGTGGGTAGCTGGGGACAGCGAGCTGCCATGCCAGGGAAATCAGCCTGTTCAGTGCCAAAGCTGGTTAACATGGGAAGAGTTGGCAAGTGCATCCCGCATAGTGCGATGAACTAAACGGGAGCACACGTGCCAGAGCACACTCCTGCTCGAAGGTTCTGTGTTTCCCAGAAATCCTTCGCAGCAGGTTCAGAGCACTCCATGTCAGCTGCATCTCAGACCCCTCTGCAGCACCACGGGTGCAGCGTTTTAAGGATTTGTCAGGATTTTTGCCCGGTTTTGGCCCCAGCATTACCGCCTGCCCACAGTTTACAAAGCTGTTGTATTTTACCACCATTTTCTCCCATTGTATGATCATCAGCTTAGAATTTGCCCTGTTCCAATCCTGATTCAGAGCGTGGGAACTGGCGTCTGCAGCGAAAGCACCACTCTTCAGCTGTTTCAATTTGCTGAAGTTTTCACTGTGGCATCACTGGGCAGAAGCTGAATTGAAGTCACCAAAACTGAACACATTTGGGCTGATGTGGGACTTGCATCCCAAGTGAATGCCCCATCCCTGGCAGTGTTCAAGGCCACGTTGGATGGGGCTTGGAGCAACCTGCTCTCGTGGAAGGTGTCCCTGCATTTGGATGCAGGCGGATTTGGCTGCTGCTGGAGCGGGAAGGAAGCTCTGCCCTCAGCAGCACCATGCTCACCCCCTGCTTTCCTCTCTGCTTTTGCAGCATCAAATCCTATCACCGGCATCCGCACAGATAAAGTTGAGCAGAAGAGCATCTCCTTGTCATGGCAGGAACCGGGCCTCCCTACCTCAAACGGCACTGAGTACGAGGTCAAGTACTACGAGAAGGTAGGCTCTGGGGATTGGCTTTGGGGAATGGCTCTGCTCTTGGTCATGCCCCAGCCAGCTCCAGGTACTCCCCTTGACAGTCTGCCCCTGCCCATCTCTTAATTTTAAACCCAGCTTTTATTTGACAGGGGGTTGAGATTTTGAGAGGAAAAACCAGTGGGCAGAGAGCAGAGATGATGCTCTAAATCCAAACAAATGCAGTTTATGAAAGGGTTCCACAAATTGCCTTATCTGCGTGTGCTCAGGCTCATTATGGAACTGATTGCATGTCAAGCAAACTGTGCAGGTGACATGTTGGCGTTCTGTATTTAGAAACAAGCTACCATGAAGCTGATTCATATTAATGTGATTTTCAGCCTCTGATAGATTTGAAAGGAGAAATCTGTGTGTGAAGGCGAACACTGAAGCCCAAGATGGTAATTCCTGTGCAAATGGGCTGCAGCAACAAGATACTCAGGGTTTGCGAAATGAGGAAGCATCCTGCTTGGGCAGGGAATTCAAACTGGTTTAGTAATTATTCACTGCAATGAGGCTTTTGATGCTGACACAAAAATCAACTTAGTTCCTAATCTTTGCTTTTAAAGCTGTATTTGAACTGTGGAGATTCAAAGGGAAACATGTATCAAATGGCAAATACATTTCACAGTGGTCACTGCGCTGGGATGCTCCTTGGGACCGATCCCTTGTGTAATGAAGGTGCAGCACACACGTGTGGGGTCTGAGGGAGGCTGATGCTGGGACAGCAGACACAGCCCAGCGCTGTTCCCAGTGGGAAGTAGCATTAGATAACCTGGTCCATGTCCCATCTTCTCACGGGGGAACTTGGTCAGTGGTACCGACATGGCTGAGAGAATGATCTCTAATGGTGCCTGCACAGAACCACAGGAAGCTTTGTGGGAGCCGTTGGAGCTTGGTTTGCTTTGCAAACCCACCTGCCAGCTTTAATTACTCAGCGTGTGCTAATACAGGGGTATTTACTCCAGGGCTCCAGTGGCTGTAGCGAGAGAGCAGGAAAGGACCAGAAAGTACCAGCATCCTGTCCTCTGCCTGTTTCCATAGCACATTACCAGGCTCCATCTGCTATTTCATGTGACCTTTCCATGTAATTTCTATTAATGAGACATCAGAAAATGTATTCTTTCTGTTGAAGGCTTTCTGTTTAGATAGAGCATCCTGATGGGACCCAGAGGCGAGGGGAAGATCCAGCAGTGCTGTGCCTGCTCCGGGGTACGGCTGTCAGTCCAGCTCCATCTCAGGTATCTCATTATTTCACAGGATCAGAGAGATCAGAGCTACTCAACTGTGAAAACCACATCAACGGCCGTGACGGTCAATAACCTGAAGCCTGGTACCCTCTATATTTTCCAAATCCGGACATCTTCCTCTCCGGACTACGGGAACTACAACCCCAGCATCGAAGTGGAGACGCTGGCAGAGTGTAAGCGTTGGCACCTGAGACATGAGGCTCTTTGAGCTGAGCTGTGGGGATGCTGCTGCTCCCTGCTCCTGCCCCGCATGCTCTTGGTTCCCTGGAGCAGCATCTCTTCCTCTGGTTCCTCTGCTCCAGGTCTAACGGGAGGTACTTCCCAGGGATTGCTTTCAATGGCATTTTCCTGTTTGGTTTTGAACCCTGCCTCTGCTCTGTGTGTCCTGGAGGAGTTTGTCCTTGCTCTTCTCAGTGCGTCAGTGACCTGGGGACAGAGTCTCTGCTGCTTGACTGAGATTGCCCAAGGAAGGGCTCAGCAGAAGCAGTCACTGGGTGCTGTTTTGCCTTTGGTGTGATGTTGGTGCTGGAACTGGTCTCACCAGGTCCCTTTTGTGGTGCCACCAAGCAGGCATTGGAAGGGAGCGAGTGTTGGTCCCCGATGGTATAAATGCTGAGGGCACAATCCTGCCCTGGTCTGTGAAGCTGTGCAGCCCACAGCAGGCACAGCACAGGAGGCAAGACCAGCCTGAAGATGCAGCTGGCCTTGGATGCATGCCCCACATAGGAGATGTCTGCTTTACCCCCACTGCCGTCCTGGCTCATGAGGCACTTGGCTTGTTAGCTGCTTGGCTGCATCAGGTCAGCCAGCATCAGTGTTATTTGCTGGGCTTTTCCTTTTCACAGTTTCCATTCATAACTATAGTCCAGAATCATCTTATTTCACTGATTTAAAAGTGGGCTTGGAGAGATGGTTGGGCTTCAGCTTAATAAACCACCCTGGCTAGAAATGAAAGCCCTGAGACGGCTGGCTCACTACGACTCTCACAGATTGTGTTTAACAGGGCTTTAAATTGCATCCATTTGCCATACAGAAGACATTTGCAGAATGAATTGAAACCAATAAAATTTTTATATAGAATGTAGCTTTCTAATACCCCTGTTTGCAAAAGCAGGAAGGGAAGGGATTAATGTGATGAAGGAAAACTATTTGTAAGCTATAAATTTTAATATGTCCCTCTGATAAAGAGGAACCTTTCCTCAGTGCTGATTAACAGGACCAGGAGCCTGGTGTGGCAGCCCTGGGGCTGCTCCATCTGTACCTGCAGCCATGCCCTGCACATTGGTCTCACTGAAGCAGCTCAAGTGCAGTAAAACTGAACCAGAATGGGAATTGTTGTGAGGATGGGGAAAAGCTGCCTGGTGCTAAGGGTGGATCATCCCATCCTCAGTGGAGGATGCAGTCGTCATTGGGAGGAGCAGACGGGACTGCCCCATTGCCCTCCTGGGGTGCATTGCTGACCACCTCTGCTTCCCTCCTGCAGTGACAGTGGCCTCCAGCGAGCAGAACCCTGTCCTCATCATCGTGGTGGTGGCCATCGCAGGGATGACGGTGCTGGTGTCCATGGTGATTGGCACCATGGTCTGGAGGAGGTGAGCAGAGCTGGGGCATGGACCAAGGAGGACCAAAGCCAAGTTCTCCTGCAGCAGGGCTCTTGGGAGCATGGGGCAGTGCTGGCTCTAAGCATGGGAGCTGGGTTGAGCCTGCTGGGGCTGAACGCTGCTCCTGAGCACTGTGACTTGAGGCTCTTGTAGCCAGTGAGAAGCTGCTGCCCAGATAACAGTGTGCATCTTCATTCTCATCGCAGACAGTGTGGATACAGCAAAGCCAGCCAGGATGGGGACGAGGAGCTGTACTTCCATTGTAAGTGAAGCCTGGCCACCATGGCTGGTATGACTGCATGGGGATCCCTGTGTTTATTGCTATTAATAACCCAGCTTCCAACAAAGCAGCCCTGAGTCCTTCCTTTTGAAGTGTTGTCATCCTGCATTATCCCAGAGCAGGGGCTCAGCGCAGTGAGGCTCCCTGGGGACAGCAGGCATGACAGCTTCATAAGCCAGTGTCCGTCCTTCCCGCACACGGGTCACTGCTGTGCCGAAGGAAATGGGGATGCTTCAGCTTTCCATGGGGTGTGTGAATTATTCTGTCAGGTTCCCGCAAACGGCTGCATGAGAGCACAGCTTTTGTTTTCTGGGGCTACTCTTGATTATTGAGCATCAGTAATTAGACAGACAGCAGTTGTCAAAGGAAATTCAGATATCAGGATTGATGAGTTTATTTGATTCCTGGCATATGCCCATGAAGCGTACACACGCTCTTGCGCTCCCCGAAGCATTTCAGAGGCAGCAGAGCCTGCGTGCTGCTTGGATTCAGCTTGGCTGCTTCATAGCATCACAGACTGGTTTGGGTTGAAGGGGTCTTAAAGCTCCTCCAGCTCCAACCCCTGCCACGGGCAGGGACACCTTCCATACAGCAGTTGCTCCAAGCCCAGTGTCCAACCTGGCCTTGAACACTGCAGGGATGGGGCAGCCACAGCTTCTCTGGGCACCCTGTGCCAGCGCCTCAGCACCCTCACAGGGAAGAGCTTCTGCCCCAGAGCTCATCTCAGTCTCCCTTCTGGCAGTTAAAGCCATTCCCCTGTCCTGTCCCTTTGCAAGCGCTCCTGTAAAGAGGTCAGCCTTGATCCACACGATGGTCCTGGATGCGCTCCCGGGCAGGGTCTCTGGCCCTGCAGCAGATGGTAGCTGCCTATGGAAGGTATTTTGCTGCCCATGCTGCTAATGGAGGAGACCTGGAACATGTTTGTTCGTGATTATAATTAGTTCTCCTAGAGGTCTTGGGAATGGAGGTGATTTGAATACCTGAGGATTAGCATGAGTGACTTGGTCAAGGAGAGAGCTGCACTACGGTGAAGGAGCTGCTCTCCTTTATCTCAGGGCTTGTGGCGATGGAGCAGAGCAATGAGTTTCATTTAATCCCACAAGAAATTTCCTAGCAACCTGAAATCTGAGTCTCTTCCTTGACTTACAAAAAGGTGGCAATAACCTGGTTAAAGATGGCTAACCTGGGAGAACAGGCTGAGCCCTTCTCATGCTCCTTTCTGCCTTTTCTGCAGTTAAAATACCAACCAGGAGGACATACATCGACCCTGACACCTGTGAAGACCCCATGCAGGCTGTGCACCTCTTTGCCAAAGAGCTGGATAACGCTAGTATTAAAATTGAGAGGATCATTGGGACAGGCAAGTTCCTTGCTGCATCTCCCAGGGCATCTCCTCAGCCTCTGGCACCACGGACTTCGCTCTCATAGATGCTTGCAGCAGGGAGAGGGGAGTGTGGTGTTCAGGAGCTTGATTTTGCATTCCCGTTTGTTTTTCCCAGGCACTAAGCACAGAAAGGCAGTTTGGACCAGAAAGCATCAGCAATTATCTGCATCTGGGCACTCTGACAGCAGCCTGAAAACTATTTATAAATACGTGAACCTAATGATTTATTGATTTTCATCAACTTTGCTGCCTGAAACTTAAAAGCAAATTAAAATCCCCTCACTGGGCCCTTGAGCCTTCCTCGCTAATGTGAGCCGGAGCACGGGAAACGTGATGATTCTTTGTCGGTTCTTTTCCCAAAGACAAATTCAGCTGCAGAAAAAGAGGTGGAGGAAGGGAAGAGGGGAGGGCTTTGCCTGCCAGCTTAAAGGACAGGGTTGAAGGGAGGAGGACACGGAGGAGAAGAGGAGGTTGTCTTTGTAGCTGCTGTGTGGAGCGGCTGAGAGGAATCCCACATCTGTTTCAGAAGCAAATTGGTGTTTGAAAGATCAAGGAAGAAAATTAGTCAGAAAGACATTAAAATGGAAGGGATTTGGGGGTGCATTTGTCTTGCAAGTACCTGGCTTTTACATCAGTAAAGCTTTTCTTAGCTACACGTTTTGCTGTAAAGCCAATATTGGCCTTTTATGTTATGAATTTGGTTATGTTATGTTAAGAATTTATGTTACGAATAGCTCCGGTTGTCAAGTGCATGGCTGTGCAGAGTGGGATGTTCTGCCTCATAGAATCATCATAGAATCATGGAATGGTTTGGGTTGGAAGGGACCTTAAAGCTCACCCAGTTCCAACCCCTGTCATGGGCAGGGACACCCTCCACTACAGCAGCTTGCTTCAAGCCCCTGTGTCCAACCTGGCCTTGAGCACTGCAGGGATGGGGCAGCCACAGCTCCTCTGGGCACCCTGTGCCAG
>JAOEHX010048151.1:0-18240 GCA_025448015.1 Bolborhynchus lineola | reverse complement strand
CTTTTAGTCATAGAAATGTCTAGGTTGGAAAAGCCCTTCAAGCTCCTCCAGTCCAACCATCCCCACCACTGCCAAGGACACCACTGACCCATGGCACTGAGGGCCTCATCTACAGTGTGTGAATCCTTGCACGGACGGTTGCTCCAGCCCTGCCCTGGGCAGTTCCAATGCTGAGCACCCTTTGGGGCAGGAACTGTTCCTCAGCTCCATCCAACCCTGCCCTGCTGCAGCTGAGGCCGTTCCTCGTGCCCCATCCCTTGCTCCTTGGGAGCAGAGCTCAGCCCCCTCCTGGCTCCATCCTCCTCTCAGGCAGCTGTAGGCAGTGATCAGGTCCCCCCTGAGCATTGTTTTCTCCAAACTGAACCCCCCAGGTCCCTCAGCCCTTCCCCATCACACTGCTCCAGGCCCTTCACCAGCTCTATTGCCCTTCTCTGGTCCCACTCCAGCACTTCAGTGTCTCTCCTGTAGTGAGGGGCCCAGAACCGGACACAGTTCAGTTCACAAACCATATGAATATGACTTCTGCTTAACATAAAGATTTTTGAATGCTTCTTTAGAAGTGGTAAATTTACTCTGTAAAACAGCTTGAAAATAAGGAAGACATCCAATAGAAAGCATTCGGCACCCTGTGCTACTGTTGACTGGTTTATGACCTAAGAGCTGTACAGTTCAAACTTCTAAAGAGCATTTTATTCAACATAACTCTTCCTTATCTATTGAGGTAAATTTGGTATGCATAAAACCACATAAAATCAAAGTTATTTAAATGTGAATTTTGGGTAAGGACAAAAGCAGATCTATAGAACAGCTGATCCTGATTTTTATGTGCCTCTATGCAGCCCCAGGATTTTTCAGACACTGTTTCACCATTGCAAATGCACCCATTGCTTTTTTCCCCATCTCACAGAAAAGAGCATGCAAGCAATGATGCCACATGAAGATGTTCTCCAATAGGTATTCAAGAATCGCAGAAATGAATCTTGTAGCTCCTTCCATTCTCTGCTTCCAGAAGCTGGCTGCATCTCAAAGCATTTGTGAAATGGTGTTGAATAAATAACCACAGGCCATTACTGTAATTTTACTTTATAACACAGTTTCCTGGAGATGAAAGGGCACTGCTGCAAAACCCTGTGTTATGTATCCTTTAACAGAAAAGATGAACAGAGTTGAAATCCTCAGTCAGCAATGACACTTCTCTTTAGACAGACTGTGTAATATCTTGCAATGTTCATGTGAAGTTCTCTAGGGAAAGCCAAGCACTCCAAAATCTATTTTCTCCTTCATCCTTTCTAAAAGCATCACACTCATGAACTGTAATTTAATTTATTTGATTTTTTTTCTTTTCTTTTTTTTAGAAGTTTGATTTTAACATGGGTTCACAATAATTCATACTGTTGCACACAGTGTTTGCAAAAGAAACGAGTGTTTGACATTTGCTAAACATCTGCATGGCTATTTTTATAAATCTGGCAAAGAGATTAATTGCAATGAAATAAAAGGACCAGAAGTAACTAGGAATAAGTTTAGCCCATCAGCTTCCCCTCAGATCAGTTGTAAACCTCCAGAGAAGGAAAGATTTGTGGTTATTCTCTAACCTTCAGTTTTGGCAGCCGTTTAATGGTCTTCAGTGGTCTTAGGACTCGCAGAACTCGCAGTGACTTGATCGTGTTGATGTCCTTGCCTTTGGTTCCTCTGCAAGGGATAAAAGGCACAAGAACAGAGGGAATAGTTTGGTCCTCAGGTCATTAGCTACAGCATCTATAGGTCCCAGTGTGGTTTTGGTTGTGGAATTGATTTGGTTTTGAGTTTTTTGGAGGTTTTGGTTGCTATCCTCACCACGGATGCAGACTGTCCTAGCGAGGACCGCAGATGAATGCCCGCTTGAGAGATGCTCATCACCACACAGGAGGAAGGCTGTGGGCAGGACAAGGTCCCTGCAGCATTCAGCCACACGTGCTCTCCAGCTTTCACTCCCTTCAGCTACTCACCGAACATCACCCAGGAACTGGTCACCTTCCTGCCCCAAATTCCCACCCAGTCAATGGGCAGAGCCAGGGCAGCAGCAACTCTCAGCTGCAGCCACCAGGAGAAGAGGCTCAGTGTATCCATCCCAGCCTCAGGCAGGAGAAGTGGGAAAATCACACTTGGCTCTCCGGCCTCCCAGGCTCTTAGGTGAGGCAGGAGGATGTTCCTCTGTATCCTTCTGGGGACGCTGTGTCTAGACAAGCAGACAGAGACCAGAGGGAAGTGGAGACTTCATGGTGAGGCACAGTGCTCTCCTGGGGACCAGAGCTGCTCCATGCTCACACCCTCATCCTCAAGTCTCTCTTAGAAGACATGCTACCAAACCCATGCGGGAACATGTAATATGACAGCATATTACATGCCTGAACAGTGCTAGGGAACTTCCCACTTACACATGCGGGTGCTGTAAGTCATATTCTAGTTTTAGTTTTTGTTAAATATGAGTGCAAGACTTGAGACCATTCCTCTTGTTACCATTAAGGGGGTTTTAGGGGAAGGACAGAGTTCCTTTCCTCATGCACTTCCAAGGTAAAATAAAAAAGACACAGTTATATCTTCTTCCAACCCAACAGCAAAACAATGACATTCCCCTTCATTTCTTATGGAGTGAAAAATGGGATGAAAATCTTTAACAGAGTTTTAATCATGAC
This sequence comes from Bolborhynchus lineola, assembly GCA_025448015.1. Taxonomy (NCBI): domain Eukaryota; kingdom Metazoa; phylum Chordata; class Aves; order Psittaciformes; family Psittacidae; genus Bolborhynchus; species Bolborhynchus lineola. The sequence goes on along the minus strand of JAOEHX010048151.1, from coordinate 15,565 downwards.
TAGAAGTTTGGGTCTGAGACTGTATTGAGGTAACACAGGTGTGAATGAATAACATGTGGAATAGATGCTGATATACCTATTCTATGCTCTTCCAGTTCGCTAAACATTCCTCTTCTCAACAGCAAAGCAATAGAAATACAAGAAACCCAAGAGACACACAGGAGATGTGCAGGTAGCGGACCACAAAGCTTCCCCCATGCTGCTAGCAGCCAGCCCTGTGCATGATGCTAAGGGATAAGCACCAACGGTGGAAGAAACCACCTAGTTTCATGGCTGCTGACCTTGCTCAGCCCTGGATGGTGCCCTTTTGCAATCTATCTATTTCTAAAAAACTAATAACTCATACAGCACTACTACTGTGCTACTCAAAACTTGCACTAGATCTGAATCTGCAACCTAGAAACACACATTCCCGTCTCCAGTGTGGTCTCTTTCTCCAATTACCAGTCACTGCACTTGGCCTGAAATGCAATAAGCAGTGAAACAGAAGGAATTTTTGGAGGGCCATGGGCTGCATCCCCATGACTTAGACATAGAACACAAGCTGCCTTTGCACATGATTTAATAGGAATGGAGGGCAGGGAAAGCAGGATGGAGATTTACCTATCCTCTCCTTATCTTTCAGGGCTGCTTTAGAACCGTTTTAATCATGTCTGACTGCTGTCACAGCTGTAAATCCAGGTGATTGAGCTGATACTCATGGAGTTACAGGACTGATTTTATGCCACGAAGTAGCTATTATATATTTAAAAGAAATCATTTTTCATTCTTATTTCAGACACCTTAATCTGGTTGAGATGCAGCAGACAGTGCAAACACAGCTTTTTCTGCCTTTCTTTTCAGGTTTCAGTACAAATGAAGATCTGGCCCATGTTTGGCTTTGTCAACTTGCTTTCAACCAGCTCCTAGCAAGCAATGATCCTGCATGGGCACTGCAGCCATCTCCTTGTCAACATAGCCTCCAGCTGAGCTGCCCAAACTGGAGCTCACCTACTCCTCAGGCAGCTGTGTCAGATCCTCAGCAATATCCTGCCTGCAAAACTATCTGTTCAGCCTCTTGAGGAGGACATTTTGTGGTAGGAGGGAAGAAGAAGGGGAAATAGGTGACTGGGAAGGAGATACCACCTAGCACATCCAGCCAGCTAGCCTGTGCCCGTGGCCGACGGTCACCCAGCCCATGTCCATCAACTTGGCTGCCCCTCTTGGTCCCTTCACCCTCTGGAAGACCAAGGAAATTGCTTGGGTTTCTCCATGATCACCAGATATTTAAAGTTCAACTACGTGAGGAAGCCAGGGGAGAGAGAGTGAAGAGGTGGGAACTAAGAGAAGAAGCGGTGAGAGAAGGGTGAAGGGTTAAGGGACACGTGGTTGGGGCAGTAGGAATAAAAAGAAGAGGTGGGACCCCTTCATCCAGACGTGTATTTAATTCTTGATCATTTGTGGCCATGTTTCTGGTCTGCAGGTTAACACCCAGAGCCCCAGCTTAGCAGCACAGCACTGGCAGGTAGCAACTGAACTAGCAAACCTCAAGAATCATCATCTGGGTTCAAACAGAACCACAGGATATTTTGCATGGTGTCTTCCAGTGTTCCTGCTTCCAGGAAACCTAAACACCTATCTTCTATACTGCCATGCATCAGTGCTAAGCAACAACTGTGCTAGTAAGGCCCCCTGGAAAAGTTCAAGACAAGAACAGAGACACTTCTTGGCTCCAAAGGAGCAAGCTCGAGTCTCACAGGGTTGGCTCCAAGCCTGAAGCAACAACCTCTGTGGGCTTAATATATCTAGGAAGGATAAACTGACCTACTGGGGACTAGTGGATAGGTGGGACAGAGCAAATCCTCCCTCCTGGGTCTATGAGAGAAGCTGCTTTTCCTTCACAAGGGGGTGCAAGTGGATGACTGCACTGGGAGCCTGGAGGTGAATGGCAGACAGCTCCTGTTTTACTAAATTCCTCCCTGCCTGAATGAAGGTCATGATGAAGGGCTGATTTATTATTTTTCCCCCTTTCAGGCACCTAAGCAAATAAAGAACATAACCAGTTAAATGTTAATGGAATTTATGATCTCAGTCACATGCTGATCCTGAGAAATCATTCAGATTTCTTGCCACAGTGAGGTTCCTCTATAGCAGAACCTAACAGCAAGGTTTCTTCTATAGGACTGGTACTCTGAACTGTAGTGATGCAAATTGCATTTTAATTAAATGGATCTTCTGCAACTACTTGAACCAATCAAATAAAACCTTGGGGGTTGTTTTCAGTGTTTTTTAAGAACCCTTCCACCAATATTGCTTTATACACCCCTCTAAGACAAAGCGAGATGTCCTACAAAACAAAAGGTCCAAATGGAACTAGGATTCAGTTAAAGGGTACATTCAAGAACACATTTGACCAGAATATTTCTCACAACAGAAATAAACTGTTCTGAAAGGAACAAGATCTTGGATGGCTGCAGAACAACAACTGCAAAATTCAGAAGAGCCTCAGAAGAGATGAAGACAGCAAACAGGAGCACAGTGGCTTAAAACAAGAGGACAACACAAAGAAATAAATTGCACTAGGCCAGTTCTGGCTTTTGGGGGGGCAGTTTGCTGCTATTAAAAACATTAAAAATATTTTTAAAGAGCTTGACAAAGCCTTTTTTTCTTTAATAAATAAAAGAACCTTTCAACAATTAATAGATCTTTAAAATTGAAGCTTCTTGTTTCTATTGCTCCTGCCAGCACCTCTGATTCCATGAGACATGGGAGTCTTAGGCTCATGCCATGAAATATTCAGAGTCAGGTGGAGTCACAACCTTGTGCAATCGCCTGAGATCCCCTGGGCAGAACATGAATTCATAGAATCACAGAACGGTTTGGATTGGAAGGAACCTTCAAAGCTCATCTATTCCAACCCTCTGCAACGAGCAGGGACACCTTCAACTAGACCAGGTTGCCCAGAATTCCATCCAGCTTGGCCCTGTGAATGTCTCCAGGGATAGAATATCCACCACCTTTCTGGGCATCTTGTTTTAGCTAAAACCATCACCCCTTGTCCTATTGCAACAGGCCCTGCTAAAAAGCCTCTCCCCATCTTTCTCATAAGCCCCTTGTAAGTGCTGAGAGGCCATAATAAGGTCTCCCCAGAGTCTTCTCCAGGCTGAGCAATCCCAACTCGCTAGGCCTTAAATTCCTCCACCAAAGACCAAATGAGGTAACACAACTCTGCCCAAGCACAAAGCCACCCTCTTCCACAGTCTACATGGCCTGGTTTCCTAGATGGAAGAAAGAAACCAGTGCCCAGTTTCCTGGTCCTCATCCTTGTGTCCATTTCATTGCATCTCTGGCTTATCTGTTGCAGAGGAGCCAACCCAGTTCCTGCCCTGCTTGGAACCACAGCATGAGAAGATGCAGCTCCTCCTCCTCTTCAATCCCCAAAGCAAATCTGTGCTGTACTGCACCAATGCCACAACTTCCACCTCCTTTCAGATAAACACAACTTTTGCTACCTCCTCCTTTACAAACTGCCCCTGCCAACCTCTCAAAAAGCTCTCTACACTCTGTTTTCACATCAAAGACTGTTCTCCAATGTCAGAGGATAACAGCCTGAATCCCATCTGAGTCACACTGCCCAGATTACACAAAATTAGTCCTGAAGCTTCTAGCACTGTTAATGCAGTTTAGAAATGCAGTTTTCTAAGAACAAAATTGCTTCTTTAAACCTCATTATTAGGATTTTCATGAATTGCAAACTCCCATATTAACAATGCACGCACTAAGCCATCCCCTCAAATCTTTTCTGTACAATATATCTCCTTATCATGGTTTCTGACTCTCTGGTCTAATTTGCTTTCTAGTCTCCTTCTACCCTCTGCTTCAGGAAAATTAGGATGAATGAGGTTTGTTAAAGGGAAATACAATTCACTGAATAATGAGCAATAAAGGCACAAAGGAGTTGATGCAATGGGTGTAACATGGTTTGTTTCCACAGTGGCAAGTGTGTGTACACACGGTTGACAAGCATAACAGTGCAGCAAGAGACAGGAATAACATATTACCCCATGAAACTCCTAGAGACAGATTCCAGCAAGAAGAAGACAAAGAAAGAGCAGAGTCAATGACAAACGGAAAGGTAAGGCTATACAGTGCCCCCCATGCACATAGAGATATGGGCAGGCAGATATTCCCATCCCCTGTCCCACACCCACCAACTCCATCTTCATAAAAACAAACAAGGAAGCAACAAGCTGGTTGCACAGGATATTCCCACACATCCCCCATGGTGCATCAGCCCTTTATCTGACAAGACAGGATGGGAATCTACCTCCCTCCTCCTGATGCTTTGGAAGATAATAACCTTGGTTGTTTGGCAAATGCTGCTTGCTTTTCCAAAGAGCTGTGTCAAATTCTATGCCTCTCAGCCACCTTTCTGTGGTGGAAAATGTAAAAATGTGGTCTTTTTTGACTACTCATCAGCTATTTCTGTTGAACAAGTACAGTTTACACCTGAGGCTGACAAATTTTGATGCTGAATTTGGTAGTTTGCCATAAGCTCCTCTAATTCTACTTCCCTAAAGACCAAAACATGTCTCTGTGTTTGTGACATGTTTAGAAAAAGAAAGGAATTTCTGTTTCAAATACATTGTTAAACAGAAGACATTATTTTATTATCACCATCACTGGTATTACTGATGCTTCTAGCATCTCACTGGGGGCCTTATTTGAAGTGTATTTACTGCTTTGAAGTACAGTCAAGCACAGAAGAGCTTCTAAACAGCTCCAGGCACAAAGCAGACTGATAGCTGCTTTGAGGGGCTGAGATGGATTTTATGAACCTTGCAGCAACCACTGATACTATCTCATATGCCCAAACAAATAGTCTATTGCAATATTCCAGATGGATGCATTTCCAGATGGAAGCTTTCAGGAAGCTCTGTTTTTCCCGTGTTTTCAGTGACATGTCTATTCAGAAAGTAGTTGATTCACATCACCTTCAGTGGACACCAATAAGGTCAAGAACATGCATGAATTAAATCCCATTCACTGAGTGGCAATCATGTATTCTTGCAAACAACCTGGTAACAGCCATATGAAATACATTTTCACAGTGACACTGATGCTGAGTTACAGGCCTGGAGTGTTTGCTAGGAACAAATCTACTAATAAAATGAGGAAGATTACTCAGATTATTCTCCAAAAGCTCTTTTTCAGTATTATCCAACTTCAACAGGCTTGGTGCATCCGTCTGGTTTAACCAAACCATGCAGTTGAGCTAAGGAGGTGACTATCTATTTTCATTTGAGCAGTCTGAGACTTGATAATGTTCATAATGGAACTGAGGAGAGCAGACACCAAATCATCTCCTATGAGTGACTGGATTCCTGCTCACAGGTTAGAGCAGAGAAACTGCAGTATTCTCAGAACTGGATGTCGACAATCCCTGCCTGATGAAACACGGGCATGTAGAAGAGGTTACAGCCATAATAAAAACCACAGAAGTAATTCAGGTTTCCCCAGGTCTCAGAAATAGGTTTGACTCACTTTAATCTGGGACACAATAAAGAGGCAGGCAGGTTTAATGCATTGGCTTTCTGCAAATCCCTGCTCAATGCTTACTTAAACAGCATGTAAAACAGAAGCAGCTTGGGGCAAACTATTATGAAGCACAGTTGAGATGTAACAAGTAATTTATTTAGAGGCTGATCAAGTATTGGTAGATATTCATGGCCCAATGAAAGCAGTAAAAAGCCTAAGCACAAAAAGACTCAGAAAGATTAAAAATTGCTTATTTTAATTCATAACTTGTCCCTAAAAAAATCTTGTTCAAAGAGAAGATGTTTTAAAGGCAAACCCTGATGTCTGTTCTCACAGCACATGGAGTTGCTCTGAAAGGCTCACAAAATGCCTCTTCTCCCAGTCTGTCTTGGAAGTTTGAATTCTTAATGGAAAAGAGAAATTCTCAGTGAATGACAGCCTCAGGTAATAATGTTTTGCCAACTAATACTTATGTCTAATACTATTGTACTTTTCTACTTCTCTTCAATTCAGAGGAGCTCTGTTAATTTGCTAAACTTTTTTTTAGTAAGTTTTTGCTTGACTCAGCCTGACCACATCCACCTGTGAAAGATGTGTTAATAAAATTCATGTGAAGGGAAACTGAGCTGCACACATATCTGGTCAATCTTAGAAAGCAGCCTCATTTGGGATATCAAATTTGAGGTGAGCGAGGCATTCATCAGTCCAGCAATTCCATCTCAAGACAATCTTGTTTACAAAGGAGCAGTCAACTCTGAAAATTAAATTTCCAATGAATAAGGACAAAGCCTTTGAAGAAGGGAGGGCAGTGTTCCTTTGAGAAACTTGTATTGGACATGACTTGCTCCAAGATGTAAATTCTTTGGTGTAGGATTGGGCACAGGAAGCCCAGAACCCAATATCCCCAAAGTGTCACTCCTCAACTGGCTCACAAATCATACTGACAATGTCAATCCCATCTCCTTCTGTCCATCAAGTCCTTGGCAAAACTAGCTTAGACTTTTTTTGTCCAGCATTTGCTATGAAGAACAGAAGATCTAAAATGAAGATCTCACAGCCTTCATGTGAAAAGAACTTTGACACCTCAGAAAATTAAAAGCTCAAGAAATACTCCAGGCCAACCTTACCAGAAAGGTCCCAGTACCTTTTTGTGCTGCAAGAGACATTGCAGTACTTTTCATCAGCAGAGCATGTAAAAGGAGAAATGGATGTGGCTGGCTGCCTAAAAATTACTTGCAGTTGAAAATATACAAGACAATTCCATAGTTCCTTGACAAAGGTGAATGTTTTTTCTCATTAGCAAGTAAAACAATTCCTTCACCTTCTCTAATCACAATGTCAATAAACAAGTGAGTGCAATTTGCACATGGGCTGCTAAATGTTCATGTAATTACTCAAGGTTAATCTAGCAGAAGATTGAACTGGCCAAGTCTGTTCCAGGTCATCTCCTAGAATGAATCAGGAAAACATTTGCAATACAATTATTGCATAGGCAACAACTATACATGGAAAATTTCTTTCCATTTTCCAAATCTGAGTTCCCCAAGTTCTGAATAACCTGCATTGTTCTTCCTCTGCTCTCTTAATTTGAAAATGCTCAAAAGAAAAGCTAATCTTCACTTTTAAAAGGCAATCCCTCTGTGACTGTTGCTCAAAATCCTCCATGACACCAGATAACGGCTCCATGTGCTTCTTTAATGTCCTAAGTAGAGAGCTGTGTTTCAGGGAGGGAGCAGATCACCTGTGAAGTGAAACTCTCTGGAAATTGAAGTACCCTGATTGAGAGAGGAGGGGGAGAAACACCAAAGGTCTATGAACCAGAAATACCCATGACTCTAGAAATAAGGTTGTAAAGAGTTCACAGACTTCTCAGCTGACTGCAGTAACTGTTCTTTTACAGTAAGGACAAGTTTCAAAACAACTGCCTGAAGACACTGGACTGCCACAAACTGTTCCCATGTGTCCTTGAAAAAGAAGTTGGCCAGAGAGTCATAAAAATCTTTGGCTTAAAGTTTGAATGAACCCTAAAGCTGGGAGAATTTTCGAGGGATTCTGCAACACAAATATAGGGAATTATTCTTTTGCTTTCCCCCAGCTCTGAGATGATAAAAGGACAGAAACTGAGCATTTCACTGAGAAATGGAGCCACAAACACTGCACTTCAGCTAGGGCTGTGCCCAGGATCTGCCTCTGCAGCTTATTTCCTAGAAATTGGAATGTGAAGGAACATGTACTTACGAGAAGGCAAATGCCACCAAGGCCCCACTGACCACAATGAAGTCCAGGATATTCCACAGGTCACGGAAGTAGGAGCCAGGGTGGAGTAGTAGCCCCAGGTCAATCATCTTCAGGAGAAACACAGGAAAAGAAGGAGTTTTAATAAAATAAGTACCAAATCAACAGTACCAGGAAACAGAGGCATGTCCTTGATCAAATGACCCTTCATAAATTCTTCTACAGAGCTTTGAAGCAGCAGGGCAACATCTGGATACTTAGTCAAGCTGCTCGTCTCTAATAGGCACTGAGTGCTCAGTCAAAACCAAAGCTGAAGTCAATAAACCTTTACCAAAAGCACTAGAGACAGCAGCTCTAACTGCTACAAAGGTCTCTCTGCATAGACACACATTAATCTCTGGGAACAGCAGTCTGTGTGTGAAACATCCAAATAGTTTGATTTCATTCTACCCCAATCCTACCAGATAGTAGGATTTAACAGCTGGCAGAGGATATTGCACTTCTGCACAAGACTGACCCTGCCCTTGCAATGCTGCTAAAGATATTCTACAGTACAGTCTCGAAGTGCATGCAAGGTTTTATGCCATTTTCTGAGAGCTTTACACTGCCCATGTAAGGTTGCTTTTCTCACATAGCTTCAATTCCTTGTACTGAACAAAGGAAATATGGGGTTTATTCTGCATCTCTTTTGCACCTTGCTCTGACATTAAAAGCTAACTCCATTGCTACCTCAAGAATAAATCCTTACTTTGTTAGTATTGTGCTTTCTGGAAAGTTACTGCCTGTGGTCTTAACAAAACCAATCACCCTACTGAGTAAAAAGATAAATCCTCAACTTCTGGGAACATGACAGACCAAGAATAGGTTGCTATTAATATTCCTGGTCAGCATCAAAGGAAAAAGGAAGAATCAGACACGTTTCAGTAAAGTCTATCAGCTTCTGTGTCCTTAGACATGCACAGACACTTCTGTATCAGACACATTTCTAATCCTCTTCCACAATCACCTACTAAAGATATCCTTATTTTCCATTATAAAATGGGAGATTAAAGAAACCAGAGAGCCACTTCAGAAAGGCATCTCTTGTGCCCTGCCAAACCCAAGAACAGCATTTGGAAGTAAGGCTTGCCATCACCACCACTTCTCCAGGCATCTCAGGGATCTTTGCAGTGCTTCACCCTCTTTCTCCAGCTTTACAGAAGCAGATATGTAAATCTGAAAGGGGAGGTGAACCTTTCTGCTTCGAAACCTTCTTACCTTGATCACCATCTCAAAGGTAAAGACACCCGTAAATATATAATCCAAGTATTTCAGAGCCTAAATGGGAAAGAGAAACACCTATTAGGAGAGACTACACACTGAACTAAGCTGCACATGAGCAAAGAGTCTGGTCTAGCTATAGTCTATTTGCTGTAGTAGGTAAATATCTCATGAGAGGTTTTCAAAGAGTTTAGGCACAAACTTGCATCATCTGATTCAAACAGCAGCATGTTTTCCAGTCCTTGCCAGACTGCCATGTGCATGCCCATGGGTTTTTTCACGTCACCTGCACATGTGGCAGCTTTAATAAGTCAAAACTGGGTATTTCCAATAGGAATATTTCAATATCCTTTCTAAAAGAGCTTATTCACCAGCATCTGTGTAGCAGCCTGGGTTTCTCTTCTGCTGTAGCTGATGACAGTGCTATTAAAAACCTTGGGAGAGTAAGAAAGTGCTAAAATCCTTTTTGTAAAACTCATTTCCCAGCTATTAAGGACAGGGACAGGGACTGCTTGTAGCTACTTCAGCTCATTATTGATATAGGAATTTGTGGACCTTTCTCTGGAAAAAGCTAGGACTGACTAGATACAGAAGCAGGAGGCCAGGCCAGGGAATTCCTGCTGACATGGTCTGCCAGCCTGTGCTCTGAACAATTCAGTTCTTTAATCTGTTGAAGGTGTGGATGGACACAGGCTCCTCAGTATACATCCTGATAAACACCATACCAGTCCATTCAAACACACAGCCATCTCCTAAATTTCATATGGATGGGATGCACCTATTAACTGTCAGATTCATATCATTACACATAGTGAATGGATATTAGGTCAATATAAATATCACATGATACTTCAACTATCTACACCAAAGAGTCTCTAAAATTAAGCAACTGCATTTTGCAGTTTCTATCATCTTCAGTTCTGTAGACTCTCAGTTGTCCATGCAGCTGTAACCAGCTCTGTGAATGTGCTTGAAAGACAGACACCCAGCTATCTGCTTCAGGAACACTCCTGGCCAAGCTGCTCTCATGTTCAAGGTGGCTCACTCCTACTTCTGCTTGTAACAGCACCCATCTGTGAGGACACCAAGTTTGGTTTGATATCCATGAATAAGTAGATTTGCCAATACTTCTAAGATATTGCTGCCATGCTCCACCAAGATAAAAAGCCATATCTGGCTTTACTTCCTCAGGCTCTGCTCTGGCAGAGGAAGGGTATAGTAGGACAATGTCAGCCCTGGCTTGTGGCTAAGGAGCCTTTCCCATTGCTGAATTATGTGTAAGCGTTGCAGGCATCCTTCCTGTAAGTCACACCAGCCACAAAACCAGGGATTTCCAAGTTCCCATTTGGTTGAAGCAGTAGAAAGGGATGGGAACTGTGAGCATTTTGATAGTGGAGCAAGCTAATTTGAGTATGCAGATCTCCAGTGCACCATGTTATCCTTTAGGGATGGGAATTGACATGCCTTTTCCAGAACTGCTGGGAGAAGCTTTATTCTGGCCATGTTTGTTGGTACTCACATCGTTCCTTGGTGACTCGGCTTGGACAGGGTCTTCTGCAGCCAGGGCAATGCTGCTGAGGGCTATAACTATGAGGATGACCATCTCAAAATAGCGCAGGTTGACGATGTAGTGGAAAAGGCGCCGAATCCTGCAAACAACAGAAGCACATCGGACTATTGCAGGTCCTGGAAGTTGAGTGCAGTGCTAGGAAAGGCTGGCAGAAGGCCAATGTTCATTAGGAATATCACCTAATATCAACATAATGACACTAAAAGGTTTTCATAGAAATCACAGCATGGTTTGGGTTGGAAGGGACCTTAAAGCTCATCCAGTTCCAATTCCTATTACAATAATGGTAAGAAAATAGAAAATAGGATCAATGGCTTTAAACTTCAGTTTGCAGCTGACCTGTGGTGAGATTTCAAGTAAGACATTTAACATTGCTGCACTGCTCTATATCCACTCTGCAAAGCAATGACATCTAATTTCTATCTGTCTACTAATTTCTATCTGTCTATCATCATAAGAGCATTGAGAACTTTCAAGCATTCAGACTCAGTTCTACAAATTACATTTATATATCCCCCCCTTCTTTTCACTTTGAACTCATAGCCTAAAGTCTTGTGAGTTCAAAACTAGGTTTGAAATCCTTTTAATACCAATAAATCCCTTTAAAATTGAGATATACTCTATGCACTTTGAGACTCTTAGCTGAAACTGGCTTTGCGGCTATGAGTATTACTTCTACCGACTTCTCCCTTGCCAAGTACCTCTGCCTGCATTTTATTCTAAGATAAATATGCCTTATAAGCTGCATAAACACAGTAATATATTTGATTGCTTTAACCTAATACTTTCCCCCCAACAAATTGTGTCCAAGAAAAGTGACAAATGCTTCAATTTCCAAGAAATGTGAAACTCCTCACAGACTTCAGCTAATAACTCTTTCTGACCACTATTCACCAGTACTTAGCAGCACAGAGAACTCTGCAACGTGTTTGCCAGCTGAATAAAGGACTTACATTCTGACCAAGAATCAAATTATAGGTACTACTCACCAGCAACCTTGTTATCTGAGAATGTAATTCAGTTCCTACCTCACATTTTCTCTAAGCAAGTATCTGAACAGTTGGAACTAATTTTTCACACTTACTGATATAGTCTTTTTCTCTGAATTTGCTAATGGATTCAGAAAGAAAAAGAGTTACAAATACCAAGGAAACAGATTAGATACAAAACAACATGAAGAAAAGCGAGTTTGTGAATCCCTGAACTCTGGTCATCAATCTGACAGGAGAAGATTATCATCTACATACTCCAGGAATCCATAGATGTGAAAGCCAACATTTTCAGTAACATTTGTAACTGTAATTCTTGCATCAAACTCAATTCATCGAAGGAATTACAAGTCCCTATTTTTAGATCTTTGTTGTTCATAGCCAGCAGTGAGATGTGGGAGCATTTGTAAAGTGCCAGTGGTGCTTGAGAAATCACTTTAGACGCACGGTGATGGCACTTGGAAAGTAGCACACTGCATTTATGCTTCTCACAACCATTTTGCCCACTGGCAGCACCCAAGTCACGCATCCCCAGCAGGGCTTGGAAGGGAGGGGGGGCGGTGTAGCAATAGCTGTGTTGGAAACCTGCATGCTCCAGAAAGCAGAAAGCTAACTTCTTTCTTGAGAAGTTATCACCAACTAAAACACCTAAGAGGATCCACCTGGATCTGCATCTTGCCCAGAGGAAAAGAAAATCAAGCCCCTGATGTTCCTGAAGCTTGGTCTTTGTCTTGTTTTTTCTCTGTGGTCCTGTGTAATATGTCTCAGTGAACTTTGTGTTTTCACTGCAAGACAGGGAACTACCTTGCAGTGCAGTTTTTGGGGAGAAAACTGGAGAAAACTGCAGGATGACTGAAACAACATACTAGCTCCTGGACTGTGAGATTCAGAAGGTCATAACTGAAGGTGGGAGAACACAAGCAAACAATCAGTCTAAAGATTCTTCATAGAAATCATAGCATGGTTTGTGTTGGAAAGGACCTTGAAGCTCCAGTTTCAACCCCCTCCACAGACAAGGACACCTTCCACTAGAGCAGCTTGATCCAAGTCCCATCCAACCTGGCCTTGAACACTGCCAGGGATGGGGCAACCACAGCTTCTCTGCTCTTGCCGCTTCTCTGTCCACCCAGTCCACTCCTCAGCTCAGACCCTTATGGGCTTGGGATCACCCAGCTTTCCACTGTGCAATGCTGCCTTCAGCAGACATTTTAGAGCTAATGCTCTTTTTTTGGTGGTCACTCCACAGCAGAAGGACTTGTGCTACCAAGTATTAGGGAAATACAGTTTCCTTATCCAATGAGAAAAGGGCCAAGCTGCATAATTCAAATTTGACCCAGTAAGTACAATTGCAGTATGAGAGCACCTCATCTGTCGCTTTGCCTTCCCCTTGGCTGCCGTTTGCAGGAATTCCATGGATATGTTGCTTTACTGGAAATAGCACAATGCTATCACAAGTATCCCAAGATCTACCTGAGAAGGCAAAGGAAAACATGAGTGTCTCTTGTGGATTTGAGATGGAAAGGACACGTACTGAGTCTTCAGTTCATTTCCTTTGGAGGCAGGATTAGATTAGCAGTAGTTTTGGGTCATTCTCCTTCTCTAACAGCTGGCATTGAGAGATAGCCTCTAACTTTTCCCACTGATCAATTCCTTCTGTGTTCATAGCTGTATCACCTTGGAGGGCTGTAGCCTGAACTATGTAATTGGCACTTGTTTCTAGAGAAAGTATTCAGCCTGCCCACTCTCCAGGGGTGCTGGACTGTAGATTCCACCAGAGTAGCATTTCTGATGTCAAAGATGAGTACATAGAGCAACCTGTTCTGTTCCACCAGCTGCACATGCAGCCAGGATGTCGCAGTCTTGAAGATCAGCAGCTGAAGGAGCACTTGTGCTCTCTTGAATGAAGGTGCCAAAGGAAGGGCCCGAGTTCCCCTTAGGTGCCTGAGCATGCAGAGTACAACCTTAGACACTAGCAACGAGGATCTGCAGCAAGTCTACTTGAGCCAGAGAGAAACAATCACATCTGCTCGTAGCAGATCTCTGGGTTGGCAGAAGTTTCAAAGCCCTCCATCGCCCCAAGTTACTGCTTAAAATGACTCACAGACCTTCATGCTACAATTATTACAACTCCTGCTGCTCTTGTCTAGTCCTGCAGCCTTCAGAGTGGCATACTCAGTGTTTACAGGCTTTGAGTACAAAGCTCCCCATGAGGTACAGATGCCTGAAGCGGAAGAAATGCTGTAATCCCAGCAGACCCAATGAGCGGTACTCTCAGCTTTGGCAAATGGAAAATATTCATGTTTTCCCAGAAGCTGAAGGTGTTCAGGGATGTGAGGGTCCTAATACAGTAAGAGCACAAATTCCAGCTGAGGAACCTGCAGGAATCTGCTGACATCAAAAAAAGGCCCCCAACCTGCATCTCCTGGTGGTGCTTCTCCAAGTGATAGTTAATGCTCCCACCTTTGATGCCACTAGTGATACAATTGAGAAAATAACTGCCCACCTGACCATCAGCAGAGCAGTTAGGAAGGGTTTGCCTAAAGCAGCATCTTTTGCTTGTCCTACCAATATATTCCCCCAGAAAATCCCAGCTGAAAGACAGCAACTGGTCTGCGGCTTCCATACGCTTTTATGGCATTTCCCAATGTGTTTGACTGGCAGAGACGAAGATCAAGCTGATGTTATTGCTCTGAACACCCATGTCTGAAGTACCTGCAACCTGTAAGTGGTTTTACAGAGTCAGAGTACTTACGGATTTGTAGGACTTAGGATAAACATGGAGCTGTAAGGCAAGATTGGTTTAGGCCCATTTTTTGTCAAGTCATCGACGTCTTTCTTCTCCTCTGTTTTACTTTCAAATTCGACATTGTTCACTGAAATATGAATTTAAGGAAACAGAAACCAGAGAGTTAAATATGTATCTTCACACAGCAGGCTTCCTGCAACAGCTGGATATGCAAACAGTGCAGCTGGGAAAGCAAACAGCCTTTGAAGACGTTGATTAAATGTGATGAACAATCATTTGATTATTATCACTGCTATTTACTATGCTATGATATACACTGCAATTATCCTCCTTAACTGCTGCACTGATGAGCAATAAATCAGAAATAGCCAGGAAATGAAGATGCCCAGCGCTGACAAACAAAGAAACCGTATACTTATTTCTACAAGAGCTGCCAAACTGGGGATGGAAATCCCATTCCAAACATCATAAATTATTAGGAAGAGAGAAGCAGCTAGGGATCCTTAGAAAGAAAAAAGACAGTGAGTTTAACTAACTCCAAAATCCCATTTCTTCTCCCATAGATCAGCATTCATAAGCATATTGGCTTTTGAATGTGTAGTAGAGCAGATTCTTCAATCAGCTTCAATAATTTAGGGATTAAATGCTGAACTTCCCAGCATTAGGAAGAGACTTGGAAGGGATTTCATGGAACCCTTAGGCCTGCGCCTGCATAGTGCACCCCAGTTTTGGCAGACCTCCCCATGTATAAATATGTCAAGCTCCATCTTGTATCAGGTTTTTCATTACATGAGCCCCTTCTAGATGTTAGTTGTGAATCTCACTTCCAAAGGTTAGAAATGCATTCTATAATTCCATCATAAGTTTACTTGTTGTGGGTTTATAGGATAATTCGCTTAATTTCCATTTATGAACTGGAAAACATTTTATGATGCAAATTCTCTTGTTGGACAGGCACCGACTTGTCTATTCATTCAAGGGACTTGGAATCAAAAAACCTCCACCCACTTATAATGTGTTAGGTGCAGGGTTTGATTACTTTTTGTTTTATTTTGCAACAAAATGACACTTCATTGTGTGTGAGTGACATGTTCAATAAACTCTTCATTGTATCTGAAGCCAGATATCAAGGAAATGGCCAGGAAAGAGAGAGGCTGATAAATAGTGATTGACAGAGACTCAGTATTGCAATACAGTAGAATTATCACTTAAGAAAAGAAGAAATAAGAAATGGGGGTGGGGGGGTGG
>JAOEHX010048150.1:35035-49916 GCA_025448015.1 Bolborhynchus lineola | reverse complement strand
AGGGTGGGAGAAAAGGGGAGGAAAAATCCTTATGCCTTCTCCTTCCTTAAAACGAACTGTGCTCTTGAGCTCTTAACCTCTGAAGAATTATGTGGAGGAGTGCACATTGATAATCTTTAGACCTAGGGCACAACATCATGTGTATGTGTTTAGTATGTAAAAAATATGGAGACTGGATAAAGTAAATGAGTAGCTATGAACTGGAATTGGTGTTTAAAAATTAATCTGTGGGTATGTCCATTGTGCCAAAAAAAAATCCTGGTAACAGTGAAAGAAAAAGAAATATTTTTGTCTCTTGATCCTCATTAAATACTGGAAGAGATGCAGAAAGAACACCTAACTATAATGGCACTTGTTAGGAGGTGAAGCTGTAGCTCTTATCCCTTGAGAAGAAAGAAGTCTGGGGAACTAACATGTTGTATTTTTTAATTCCCTCTAGCAGAAGCAGGTAAAAGTAATAATAAGAAAGTCAATCTTCCTGTGAGAGACAGTTTCAAGCCTGGAGAAGACTATGTGGAGACCTCATAGCAGCCTTCCAGATCTGAAAGGGGGCTATAGGAATGCTGGTGATGGACTATTCATTAGAGACTATAGTGATAGGACAAGGGGTAATGGGTTAAAACTCGAACAGGCAAAGTTTAGATTGGATATGAGAAAGAAATTCTTTCCTGTAAGAGTCATGAGGCACTGGAATGGGTTGCCCAGGGAGGTTGTGAATGCTCCATCCCTGGCGGTGTTCAAGGCCAGGTTGGACAGAGCCTCTGGTGGCACGGTTTAGTCGATTGAATTGTGTTTCTTGTCAGTTGCCCTTATCACTCCTTTCTGCTTTATAAAAATATTTATGTTTATATATATTTATAAATACAGGAGAGGTATTTTATCTAACGAAGGTTTATCTAAACTTATGTCTGCTTCTTCAAATCATACTTGAATTTATATGAGGTTGGTAGATACTCTATTGTTTGACTCCTTATGTTGTTTATTTCAATTGGGCTATGTAAGTCCTTTGGTGGGGGGGGGGGGAAGAAGGGCTGTTACAATCACCTATCTTGTTTAGGTTAAAAAGCAACTTAAAATAACAAAAATGTTGCATAATAATATTTTCTTCTGCATCAGAAAAGATTAATTACACTTTTGAGTTGTATGTACTTTTCCTGAACTAATGGAGCTGGACGAAACTGAGCTTTAGGAGTTAAGAAGGAAGCAACAATAACTATTAGGATATGAGCATGCAATATATGAGAGAGTAACAGATTGTTTTTTTGTGGGTTTTTGTTTTTTTTTTTTTTTTTTTTTTTTTGTTTGGTTTTTTTTTTTTTTTTTTTTTTTTTTTTTAGTACTATTCTTTATAATTGTATCTTTTCAGTCAGGCCTGTTAGTGATTTGCTACATAAATACTGCTACAATTAAACAGAAATTCTTACATCTCTGAATGAGAAGATTTTGTACTATGTACCACTTGGAACAGTTTCAGCCTGAATTTCACTTGTTTTCCAAAGGTGTCAAATTGTTGCATGATTGGTGGGAGGAAGAAAGGAATGAAAAGAGATAGATTCTGCATGTTAATAATAATCAGATGACATCTGTGAGATGAAACATTGCAATATGGATTACCTAACTTCATTAGACTTTGAAGTCCACTAGATTGTTATAAAGTTTGCAAAACATTTGATCATCTGTTAGGAATACATGCTGAATTCCACATCTTAAAGCTATACCCTTACAGTGAGTGGCTGTACTACTTGAAACTTGAAGCAAAAGGGACTGGATGTGATACAAATTGAACTGTAATGTAATCTGGGCTTTTCCAGTCAAGTTTTCCAGTGAAAGTTGAGGTTGGCTAGCGATTTCTTTCCTGTGCACTGCCCTCAGGATCTGTTCTGTTTCTCCAGGGCACCTTGGCAAGAAACTTGAAGCTATTTAAACCCCTAATTAATGCCAGATATTTCACTTTACTTTTATTTTTAAAACATGAAAAAAATATAATTACCAAACCAAAGAAAAATATCAAATATTTTCCATTTGTCATCCATTACAGAAGTCAGACAGCCATAAATGTAGAAATGGCCAGCTGCAGGTATAACCTAGCTCTGTTGTGTAGTGCAGACTCTGTTCCTGTAACATTACTAAAAATGGTCTGTCTGTCTAATAAATAACACCACCATTCTATAGCAAAAGGTGAAAATTCATGTGAATGCTGCTGCTGAGTTAGCTATATTAACAAACCAATCATGTAGTATTAGCAGTAATAATGGGGAACAACATAAACTTTAAAGAGCTTCTGCAAAAGCTTGCAGTCCTTTTAATGTTAAGAATTAAAAATCACTGCTTTCTAGTAACTTTATTTAAATTTAGGAGGAAAAACATGTAGGAATTTTTTAAAATTTAAAAATTTCAAAAGGACTGACATCTGCATTTAAAAAAAAAAATCTTTAAATTTAGGAGGAAAATGTAGGAATTAAAAAAGTTTCAAAATTTTAAAAGGACAGACATCTGTCTCTCAAAAAAAAAAAAAAAAGTTTGGGTCCAATCTGCGTGTATCACTGTTACCTCAGATGCTCTGCTGGTAAAATTCTGTTGCTTCCATCAAAGGCTCTGGTCTGTGTATGATAACCTTTGATAGCTAACTGATAGAGAGCTGATAGCCACTTACCGATAGCAAAACCTTTCCCACAGCCAGAGCAAGACCAGAGTGCAATCTAAAATGGCAGCGATTAAAGGGACACAATAGACAAATAAAAGACTAATTGATTTCTTCTACTTAGGCACAGAGCTGTTTGACCAACAGCTCATCTGGCCCAATGTCCCCTCACTGATGTTGCATGGTAATTTGGGAAGACTTTAACACCAGACCATGTAACTTATGTTTCTTTCCAGACTGTACCAGCAGTTGAGTTTCTGAAGATTTCTCTTGACTATTATAGGTAATAACCAGCAATGGATCTACTGTCTCTAAATATCAAGTCTGTCACTGAATCCACTCTGGTCTCTACAGCAAATAAAGTCAGTGAGTACCACAATTTAATTGCATGCTGTGTGAAATGCAACATGCTGAGAGCACAGGCTTTGCTGGGATGGTCCTTAGGTCCTGCTTGTATGTCTTCAAAGAGTTACTGTTTTGTATAGTCCTGGAACAGCTTCCTCTCTAGCCTGCACATCTGGGGTGAGAACCACATGCGAGCTGGCTTAAGGTGATAAGTAGGATGATGGGAATCTGCCTGATTAGTATCATATCTTGTGAGATGTTTACATTTGAGCCAAGTGTCCTAATTCCCCCTCTCTGTCTTCTTCCCATTCTTTCATTTTTATTCTTGGCTGTAGAAAAGTCTCTAAAGAAAAATGTACCTTGAAAGACAAATTGTTATGCTTGGCAATGTTTTATGCTGTTGCTCTGCCTCAACACCATATTTGATGTAAACTTTTTTATATAAGTAGGTGAAAAAGACTTAATTTGAAATATTTCTATTTCATGTATCATTTGTTAACATGCATCAGAGGGGAAAAATATTAAAACAAAAATATCTATCAACTACAAAAGCAAGTCTGATCTCAAACCTAGTCCTATGAGTTCCGGTGGAGAACTTCACAATGATGTTAGATTCCTAATCTGCCTAAACAAAAGCATATGGAAGAACTGATAATCACTTTATTCTTTCCTATACTTCCAAAATTACTTCAGTGAAAATTTTCTGTTTCTTGAAGTGCCTATGAATTTGTATTATAATTGCATATTTAATTGCAGTCTATCAAATATTGCAATTAAACACATGTGGTGAAGAAGGGAAGGAGGAGGGAATTAAATTATTACATATTTGTAAACTAATGTTAAGTTCTGATCTCAGCCAAGTAAATGTCAAAGCTAGGAGTTCAGTGGGAGTTGGATAAACCCTAAAGATGTTTTTTATCACTTTCACTTGTGACCAGGAAGTGAATAGTCGAGTTGAAAAAATTCTTGTCTCCAGTATCTCTGCAGCTTTGAAACGCTGTGGTTGGTTGGGAGTGCTGCTGCCCAAGACCAAGGCTCTTTCCATGTATGTGGCCAAAAGACATGGGTGCAGGATGGAAATAGGCACCCAGCAGGTTAATAATTGTCTTCCCCCACAAGCATGTTCACATGGGGCTTTATTTTTACAGGCTTTAAACAAATAGGGAAGTGGTGATATTTTTCATGCCAAGAGCAGCAGCACAACACCTGCTAGGGAAGGCAATGTAATGCAGAGCAGAATTTGCTGTCTGTGGGTTTAACAGTTAGTTTAGGAAATGGTTGTGATTTTACAAGCCAGTTCTACTAAACCAGACAAAACTACCCTTGGTGGTCTCTGCTTTGAGTAGCATTTTAAAGCTCTTAGATTTCCATGGTTACTTTTATCATGCTCTGACAGTGAAACCCAGCTGAAGTGCTTTAAGGAGGTATCATCTGGGAAAGAAAGGGCAGGTCCCACAAGGAAACAGGCTTGGAAGTGCCCCAGAGGGACAAGAACCTGTAGGAGCTATGGTTTTTTGCATTACCTTCTCTGATGCCTGAGGTGAGCTAGAAGTCTTTCAAAAAAGCAGGTTTGTAGGGAAGTGGCTTGTCACTTTTGCAGTGCTAATACTACCCTAAGTTAAAACACTGGACCCCATCCCTGCTCAAAACACACGTATGTGTGAAAAATTGTTCAGCAGAATAATACAGATTCAAAATAGCTTGGCATTTTGAAAAAGGGAGAATGAAAGCATATAAAAAATGCTTTAGTAATTTTATGCCTTCTCTTGCATTCTGAATTTGTAGCAGTCACAGAAACAATTTACTGTTCTATTAGGAGGAAAATAGCTAGAAATCATAGCTAAGTTAGTTCATAATTTCTGTGAAGTGTACTTAAGTTATCACTGTCCTAAACCTAGTTCCATTTTAGATAACACTATTCCACAAATGGTGCTTCCAAATTCAATGTTCAGTTATAGTTAAAATGATAGGAAACACACACCATCACCATTGCTCTATCTGATCAGATTAGGAGATGTTTTTAGGATCCTTTAAGAAATAGCTTCTGACTGCTCCAAAATAAAAGGTGAAAATAAACACCAGAATTGTTATGTTAGGCAGATTTGTGTTAGATAATTATCTGCAGGAATAGTAAGGGTAAACGGGAAAGAGTGCCGTTTAAAAAGAGAGGAAAAAGAAAAAGACTGAGAGGGAAAAGGGCTCAAAAAGGTAGCAACAAAAAGAGATGGAAAAATAATTATAGGCAGAAGTGAAAGAGAAAATAAAATGATATAAACCCAAATAAAAACAGGAGATGAAAGGAGATCTAAACACAAGAAACAGGAAAATGTGAGAAAGGAACAAGAGATAGTGTTATTCAATTAACACGTTACCTTACACCAGAGGGAAGTAAACAGGCCAGTCATGCTATTTAGGGCCCCAGGATGGAAATAGAGGGGCAACGTCTTTTTTACCCATTTTTTAAACAGTGTTTAAGGCTTTTTACCCAAGGATGGATTTGATGAAGGTCAAGAGAAAATGTTTAAAATATGTATGTCTGAAAGTTAAATGCAGATCCTAGGAGCAGCCCCTGCTGAGGAGGGAACCCGTCAAGTGCAGCAGGTCCAGCACATGCACTGACATCTCTAAAAAGTTCTACAATTCTAATTTTCCTTTTCAACACCTCTACTGTTTACCCTTATTATGGTATATTTTACAGGACAAATGTCCAGCTGGGGTTGTCAGGTCTTATGCTCTTTGTATGGCTGCAGAGAGTTATAAATAATCCAAATACTTCGTACTCTGGAGCCCATCTCTGTAGTAGCACAGTGCATTTATCTAAGCCAGACAGCAAGTTATCAGATGCAGGCAGCCACCACAAAACACACTACTTTCCTTCTATTTTCAAGCTAAATTTAAAATTCAGCTTTTATCATCCATCGATCTTGAAAGCCTTTTACTAGTTCTTTTGTTGTTGTTTTTCAAGAAGGCTCAGAAGATGGGCTTATATGCCACTGGATCCAAGGTAGTCAATAGAAGCATCAACACGAGCATCACAAAGCTCAGCCCTTGTAAAAGTAGGTGAAGTCTCCTGGAAATCTGTAGGAGACTGCTAACTTTTCTTCCTTGGGCCAAGAGGAAGCATCCATCCACAGCAGCTAGAGTATTTTTTAACTTGCAACACAAACATAATAAAGATTTGAAGTCTAAAAGTAGGAAACACCTACCACAGCTCCAACAGCCAAAACAAACATGAAAGAGCTCAGTGGTTATGGCTTCAAATGACTTGTTCCTCAGTCCTTTTCACATTTTACTGGCATCCTCACAGACACTGGCCCATGTACAGGGCAAACCCCACATGGGTTTTACAACTAACCTAGAAACAAATCCCAAATCTTGTGTATCAAAGGCTGCTCCCTGGCCCTGGATTCTGTACTACCTTAGCATGGTTTGCTTCTCTTGTGTTTTTTTTTTTTTTTTTTTTTTCTGTCTGGTTGATTTGGGAGGGGGAGTTGGGCTTTGTTTCATCATTTCCTATTCTTTTGTCTAGCTTTTCTAAACTACAGAAAAAAAGGTTGGAACATCACTTTTGTTTTACTCCATTTTATGGACCTCTGAGAGAAGCTATAAAAATGAGTACCTTTTTGCCTTCTCATTTTAATGATAAAAAGAAAGCAACCAGAATTAATGTGGACAATGATGTGATTTTTCCAGCAGCAACAAAGTCATCCAGAGGAGTATTAGACTGCTGCTTGATCAAATAGATCAAATTTACTTTATTTTCTGAGAAAATCTTGACAACATTTGACAACATCTTGAGAACATTGTCTTTGCCAGTCTCAGCATTTCTATCAATAACTTCTCTACTACATTTACATCTAGAAAAACATAAACAAGAATTTGAAGTTAAGGCTAGAACAATAGAAAGATGATGGCTTTGGATTTGTCTACTCACATAAAAATCTGGAGTGAGATCTACTTGGCAACCATGTACAAAACATGTAAAATCTATGCATGTGCTGGTTGTCGCTGAGGATTGAATGCGTTCAGAAGACAAGAGCAGTTTCTCACAGGGAGGCTGACAGTGCAGCATCAAACCACTGTCATCTGTCCCTGCCTGTTCATATCTGCAGATATGTGCATGGATGTATCTTGCTTCTCAGAGGTACTATTAGAGCCCCTTGCTACAGTGCAGCTGGTTTGTCTCAAAATGATTTCTGCAATATGATTCGGGTGCTGGGTACTTCAATTTTTGCGATGCTCTTTTAACTCCAGGCTCAAAGATGACTGAACACAGAACCCTCTGAGAAGAAGTCAGCATGTTTATCTCATTAGATTTATTTCACTGGTGAAAATAGCACCCAGAGTGCATTTGGGTGCAGGTTTGGAAGTAGGAAATTTTCAATTTTATTTTATTTGGCTAAACTAAAATTAATTGTGCAGATTTCCCTCACTTCGAGCTTCATGTGGAGCTGTAAAAATCATGCTTTGCTTTCAAAGATCCTTGTTCTCAGCCACAAACTTTGGTTTTGGATACTTGCTGGCATCTCAAACCAGCAAGTACTGAGCTCCATAAGGCTGATACAGAAAAGCATCCGTATAGATGTTTGATTTCAGGTCCTGGTGAGGGTCGGCTCCTCAAAACATAAAGCTCATCAGTGCAGCTTCACTGACAGGCTCCACGGCCCACTCGGCTGTTTTGGGACAGGTTAGGGACAAGCAGTGGTTTATTATGTGAACAAAGGTCAGCAATTTGCCTGCCTGCTCAAACCAGCAAAATATGGTTTTAATCCATGAAAACACACCAAAACACCCTTCTTGGAATAAAAAAGGTATGTTGTGCTTTCCTGGCCACCGTTTTCCCTAGGGGCAAGTTTCTCATTTAGAATTATATCCATGGCTTTGTTTATAGGACTTTACAGAAGGATCTGCACAGTTTAGTGAGGGGAGGGAATATTCCCATATGCAAAACCACAGAACCCATTAAAGCATATGAGGCACTGCTGGTTCCCCTCCCCAGCTGCTACGAAGTTTATTTGGAGTCTGCAGCCTGGAAAAGGAGCCCATCTGCACCCCGTATGTGGGAATTCACCTCCAACATAGCTGCAGGAGTGCGGGTCCAGCGCACCCTTTCCTAACCCCCCTTCAGGTCCTCCTCCACGCTGACTTAATTGGAGCCAGAGCAAACACACTGTTCCCTCCCTCCCTGGCATCACCACAGGTTTAAGCAGCATAGCAAACCTTGTGTGTGCTTCTCTACATGGGGCAAGCTTTACCCCCAGAGCAAACCAGGCGTCATGCTGGATGGCGGGGTGTGAGTGGGACATCAAAGAGGATGATGCTGTCACTGCACCGCATCTTCTGGGGCTGCGCTTCTTCCCTTTTCAGCTGCAGAGCTCACTGGGGGTGTTGTGAAATAAACACCTCAGGAGTAAAACAATCAAAGGGCAACACTCAAATTGAGGCAGGGAAATGACAGGGTATGCTTAGATTAGAGCTCAGTTCAATGTCTTTTGCACAGGGGGAAAAAGTGAGCTCTTTTTATACTTTGGGCCTGCCTGGAAGACATTGGGAAGGGCTATCCTGGAGTAGTGGAAGCAAAGGCGTCTTCTAATTTAAGCATTCCTTAAGAGACAAGTGTATGAAGGTAATTAAAAGGAGAGTCGAACATTATCAAATTTAACTGCAACCAGAAGCATTTGTGAAGGAGTTCATCCTGAGGACAAAGGTTAAGGTTTTGAAGAGCTCTTTACTATTACACAGGTGTGAGAATAAGCATTAAAACAGGCAGTACTTCTGTGGCTTAAGTGAATAAATAAACTAATGAAGGACAACACTTTAAAACAAATGATTGCATAGGAAGTACATGCAGGGCAAATGTCAGCAGGAAACCTCATTCTACCTTCAGAAGCTTTTAGGCATTTTTGCAGTTTTATAAATATTCACTTGCATGTGCATCTCTCCATGGTTCAGCTGAGTTTCTGTCCCCAAGGCCATCTCTGCCCAAAAGTCACATTTAAAGTAAATAGTGACCTTTGGATCAAAAATAACAAAGTCATATGCTGATGAACAGGAGAGAATGATATTCACACTTTATGGCTTTAAGCTGAAGGTTTGTTTTGGTAACACTAACTTCCTTAAGGTTTCTCTTTTTTTAAAAAAATGAGATTTTTTTGTTATTTTTTGTATCAATTAATTTTTCTTACAAGAAAACGTTCATTTTTGTCTGATGATTTCTTTTGGAAAATTCATAGTATGTAGAAGCAAATTAAATTTAGCAAAAGCACTTTGCTTTCCCTAAATAAACACAGAGGTACTGAGGTCATATTCATGGCTGTAACACTGATGCCCTGGTCCTGTGTTCCACATTTTACCAGTAACATTTTCCGGGTAGAGTTGAGGCCCTCTTTCACTGCTGTCTCACCATTCCAGTATTCTAAAGAAAATCCATTCAAAGGCATCCATTTAAAACTCATGGATCTCGCCCTTTGGATATGCTGGGGACATTGGCTGGTATTACAGGCTTGTGACTGCAGAGAGGAGTGGGACTTCCTTGTGTGCTAGTGGGATAACTTGGGAATGCACATTGCTCCTCCTCTACTTGCAGCTTGGTGGCTTCCTTGCCACACTCAGCTCCCCCACCCTGCCTCACCAGTTTTCCTCACCACCTTAAAGGAAATAGATGAAGTTTTGATTAAGGGAGTTGTATTTCTCCAGAACAGATGAAAAGATGATGCTTTACCTCAGAGACCAGGAGTTTTTCCACTAAACAGCCATTTGTAGTATCTGTCCCCTTTGCAGTAACAAACCAAGGTCTAGTCATCCATGGGGTCTTCAGAGGGGAAATCCCTTATTCACTTTGGTATTAGCCACTATCCTATTAATTTCTTGTCCATTGCTGTTAGCCTTGAATTACACTTTGTTTCTGAGGTTAAGAAAAAAGTTTCAGTATTGGCTCTAATTGTGTGTTTTGCTCAAGCCTCTGACACAAACATTTATTTACTCAAGCGGCATCTAAAAATTTTAATAGGAGTTTGATTCACATTCATGTTCAAGAGTTCACATGATCCTTTTATCAACACAAGTAAAGCCTTAAAATACTGCATTGGAAATACTGTAGGAAAAAGCTGTCTTGTGGTATTTACAAAAAGTTTTAGTCAGTTCAAAAATTCCAGGGAAGGTGAGGTGACTTCCTCTTGTAATTTTACCAGTTATATGAAAAATTTAGGAACTGATAGTGAAAGAAACAACTTAAATCTTTTGGCCTTTAGTGCATAATGGTCCAAAACTAAGTCATTTGTCTTGTTCTTTGCTATAGAAGAAAGTGCTACCAAGGTCTGGCATTAACTCCAAGCAGCTAAATTGTGCGACAGCTACAGGTTTCTGTTTCTAGGATTCCACCTCAAGTAAATGCTTGTGAAACCTATGCATTTTCTGTAGTGATGATGGGGTCAAAATGGCTCCTTTGCTTCTGCTCTACGTATCTTGGAGCTGGATTTTAGTATGGAGCCTGTGGAAGCTTGTTATCATGATAGATGTCCAGCTTTCATTAAATCCACACCTGAAGTAAATGAATCCTGAATTTCTCATCTGAAAGTTTTTGTGCTTTTCATGGATACATGCCAACTAGATTCTAGAGACACTGTGATAAGCTTAACCACACCATGGCTAGACTAAACTTCAAGGATCTTGTTCTTAGGGGCACTGCATTTTAAAGTGGCATCACTGACTTTTAGCTGTTGTAGGCATTTATAATGTACAAAATGATTAAGTAAATAGGCATAAAATATCATTTCAACAATATATAAGAATCACCAAACTGGATTATATTATTGTGTTCCAAGCATTGGTTTGCTCAATCTGAGTTTTGTTTTCTCTCACTTTTTTTCTTTTTTTCTTTTTTTCTTTTCTCCTTTTAATTTTCCATGTGAAACTACCCTGAAGGAACATAGAAGCAGTGTTTCTCAACTACAATAGAAAATCTCCTGCAGCTCAGGGTTATGTATTACTACGAATTGAACTTGCAGCTCTTTAATGTTGTGTATTTAGCCTGTTTACACACCAAAGTAGTTGGAGGAGTATCTGAGCATTTCCCACATTGCTTCCAGTGTTCTGCTTTGTTTGTTGGTGATTTATTAATGATATTTGTGATTTATTACTGTCATTGTATTAGATTATGTGCAAATTGGTAACAAAACGCTATGTGGAAGATGCCTTGTTAGTCATAAAGCAGTCAAGAAGCCATGAAAATCAGTTAAGATTGAACCTATTGAACAGAAGAGCATAGTGCTGTCTGTTGATCAGTGGTCTTTAGATATGTAATGAATAAGTAGTACCTTGGACCCTGTCAGATAGAGTTTTTCTTTGGATCTGATAAATTGCACTCTTTTGTATCAGTGGTTCATAAAACACTCTTCTGTTATTTCTTTCAGCTCTAGTACTGTGGTCAACTTACATGGCCAAACGTATAAATGTCATTAGAAAACCTGATATTTTCTTTTCCAACACAGTTTCAGCCACTGAGTTAACACTGGTCTAACTTTCATACATGGCAGAAGATTGAGGGCTGGCCTGCAAATTGTTTTCAGAATGTATTTATATCCTATATGCACAATTCATATGCACAATCTCTTATATAAGAATAAAATACAGAGTGGGACTGTAGCTGTATAATTTCTTTATTAAGAATTTCTTATTGTATTCTGAATTTCTTATTGAACAGGTAAAAAATATGTAGGATTAAGTCCTCATTTGTCATTGGCTTGAAGGGTACTTTGTTTCTAATTGTGGTATCAGGACTTGATTTCTTCCTGCCTTGCAGTTTGTACATTCACACAAAACCAGAGCTGCGTTTGTAGGTAAGAAGTTACTATTTAACTGGATGAAGTTGAAGCAGAGCTTTCATTGTAGCAGGCCCCAAGTCTTACATCTGTGTCATTCTCTGAATGATATCCTTGTTACGGAGGAACATATTTGCTAGGCCATTCCTCCGGGTCGGAGAATTGCTTTCTCTTCCCCTCCACTCCTCTCCCTTGTAAGAAAAATATCCAGAAGAAGGAGCCCAGGAGTGTATTTTATTAACAGGATTAAGGGCAATAAACTTCCAGCAGCTTCTTTTTCTCTGGGTGCTTTCTCATGCCCCCTCAAGTGTTTGCTCTGGTTATCTCTGAATTAGTTCCTCTCATAAGCGCCTGATTTAGGCAATAGTAGCCATAACCTCTAGGAACTGCTCGGCAGTACAAAAGAACAGTGATACTAGTTTGAATATCAGCAGTGCCCTGGCATGTCAAATAAATAAAAGGTTCTGTTTAACTCAAATTGAAGATATTTTTTTTTTTTTTTTTTTTCTGTGTTTGCAGTTGCAGGCAAAATCCAGTCCCACTCTCAGCTAACACTGAGAGCAAGAGCAAAAATCTTTGATCCAGTGTTTTCTGCCTTTCAAGCACACAAGTATTGAGTTCTCTACTCCTCCTAAGGACAGCACTTTGAAGGCTGAGAGCTGAATTATAAAAAGAAAAGAATGCAAATGGGAATGCTGTAGTAAGCAGTCAGTTTTCTCAGACTGGGAAGCCCAGGGAACAAGGGAAATGAAGCATTTATGAACCTTTACTTGAAGGTACTATTTTCTGTCTTTCAGGCTCTTTGGACCATCTGTTTTATAATCAATTCTGGAGACCCCAGTTGTATCAGTCCTTTCCTTCCAGCAAAAAATCTCAGTGGGTTAACCAGTAGTGACAGTTTCAGCATAAGAATAAAAACTGTTTGCTAAGGTGGGTGTTGGTTTAGCTGCTGATTTCAGTACAGTAGGCCTACAATTAATATTTTGACACTTTAAGTGTTTTCAGTTACTTCTGTATGAATTAATGTAACTAATCATCATCTTAAACTGATTCAAAAGCTCTCTTGGCAACACTGTAACACAGCGGCTACCTAAATAGTAAATGGAAACATAGCTAAAATGAGTCAAAGTTTAAGAATATCTGCATGTACTGCAGATTAAGAAAGATTTTGGAGCTCTAACACATAGCCTAAGTGCTCAGCATCCTTGCAAATGTTTTTTACTGCAGCCTGGTTTTGCTCTGGCCTTTCTCAGAGTTGGCTTAAAGGGCAAGTAGTCTCTGATGACTAAATTAGTTGGCCCAATGGAATAGATATAGGAGGAAGAAGTAAGATTACCATTTCAAATTACGATTTTCTATGTGAATTTGTATGTAAAATGAGTCTAGGTCAATGTCTAGCTCTTTTAATACCTGTTTCTTATTTTACAAAGGCAGCTATAATTAAGTTATAGAACTACAGAAGTCTGGCTGAAAAGAAATTTTCTAGCTATAAAATATTTGAAGGTTAAAGCAAATAATTTCTTGTGACTTTGTAGCAATCCTTATAAAAATCTTTCTCTGCCAATTGCCATTATGAAAAAGCAAGCCAAATCAGAATCCCTGAACTTTGAATTTCATCCCATCAGTTGAATCTACATACCTTCATTTTCCAGTACATAATACTGAAATATTGTCAACAGCCATGTAAGTAAAATAATGACACACAGAGTTGTGCTCAATGCCTCAATGTCCAGCTGGAGGCCAGTAACAAGTGGTATCCCTCAGGGATTGGTGTTGGGACTGATCTTGTTCAATATCTTTGTTGGTGACATGGACAGTGGGATTGAGTGCGCCCTCAGCAAGTTTGCCAATGACACCAAGCTGAGTGGTTCGGTCGATACACTGGACAGAAGGAATGCCATCCAGAGGGACCTTGACACTCTTGTGGGGTGGGCTGATGCCAACCTGATGAGGACAAGTCCAAGGTCCTACACCTGGGTCGGAGCAACCCCAGGCACAACTACAGGTTGGCCAGAGAAGAGACTCAGAGAAGCCCTGCAGAGAAGGACTTGGGGGTGTTGGTCGATGGAAAAACTGGCAGTGTGCTCTTGCAGCCCAGAAAGCCAAACGTATCCTGGGCTGCATCAAAAGGAGCATGACCAGCAGGTCGAAGGTGATCCTGCCCCTCTACTCTGCTCTTGTGAGACGTCACTTGGAGTATTGTGTGCAGTTCTGGTGTCCTCAACATAAAAAGGACATGCAACTGTTGGAACAAGTCCAGAGGACGGTCACGAGGATGATCAGGGGACTGGTGCATCTCCCGTATGAAGACAGGCTGAGAAAGTTGAGTCTGTTCAGCTGGAGAAGAGCAGGCTGCGTGGAGACCTCATAGCAGCCTTCTAATATCTGAAGGGGGCCTACAGGGATGCTGGGGAGGGACTCTTCGTTGGGAACTGTAGTGATAGGACAAGGGGTAATGGGTTCAAACTTATGCAGGGGAAGTTTAGATTGGATATGAGGAAGAAATTCTTTACTGTAAGAGTGGTGAGGGACTGGAATGGGTTGCCCAGGGAAGTTGTGAATGCTCCATTGGTGGTGGTGGTCAAGGCCAGGTTGGACATAGCCTTGGGTGATAAGGTTTAGTGTGAGGTGTCCCTGCCTATGGCAGGGGGGTTGGAACTAGATGATCTTATGGTCCTTTCCAACCCTAACTATTCTATGATTCTATGACACACCGTCCTTGCCAGTAATGTTTTGATGAAAAAGGAGAGATTCGTAGTGTAATTTGCCACAGAAACCAGATAAATGGGGCTGAAAGAAAAGTGTTCCGTTACTTTGCTTACAGTCTTCAAGGTACTGCCTTATTTTCTTTCTGCCTGTATCTGTAGTCATATATCTTTACCTACCCAGAGGAATCTCGTCTCAGAGACAATTTCAGTGAGACTCTGTGTATGCAGTCTCTCCCATTTATATGTGGTATATTGTTCTACGTGTTCGCATCCCATTTAAAGACTCAGTTCATCTGTGCTGCCCAGAGGCAGTAAGTAGCAGTAACAAAGGTTCGGTGTTGTCCTGTCCCTATTGAGTAAAATCCTAC
>JAOEHX010048148.1:12864-29307 GCA_025448015.1 Bolborhynchus lineola | reverse complement strand
CGGGGCGCTGCAGCAGGGCGGACGTGCCGTGCGCCGCGCAGCACGGAGAGCCCTCATTGGGCAGCGGCGGCCACATCACGCAGGCGCCTGTCCCCGCCGCGCTCTCAGTGGCTGAGGAGCGCCAAAGGGGAGGGGCTCTGGCGGAGGTTTAAAGGGGCCGAGCCCGCGGAAGGCGGCGTGGGGGTGCGCGTTCGGGAGCCTGCGGTGGGCCCTCGCTCCTGCGGAGGGACCGCAGAGACGAGGCCCGGGCTGGGGCAGCTAGAGAGAGCCCGCTGGAAAGAGGAGGAAGAGGCAGAGAGGTGCCCCTGTCTGACCATGACCCTGCGGCGGCTCTGAGGGGGTTTGTGTCAAGTGCGTGAGCCCGTAACGGCTCCAGCACAGCGGCGCGGCCCGTCACCCCTCGGCTACAGCTGGCACACCCTGCGGCGGTCTCGACCTCTTAGCTGAGCACCCCAGGCAACGATTGCTCCTGTCCCTTTCGTTCCGCGGGGAGGTAAGGGATGGCCATTACGCCCTCAGCCCGGCCTAAGTGCGCAGCAGCTGGTGACCAACCCGTTTGTGTCTGTCGTGTGCAGCTCTTGCTGAGGAGCTGTCTTCTACCGTGTCCAACCCCACCTCCTGCAGCAACGGCTTCTATGTTACAGCCTTAACACGACTTCCTCGGCCCATAGAAAGCGTCAACTTCCACTTGTGTAAAAGTATCAGCTCCTGCCTTTTATACAGCAAAACCTCCTCATTCACGTATGCAGCTGCTAAGAGACAGCGTTAATACAATAGACACTATTTCATTTTCCTTTCAGAATGGCAGAATATCGTGCATTTTCCAATTGCTTTATCCACAGCTTCATAGGAAAGTGACTGGTAAATGCCTCAAGGAAGGTGGGATTGTTTCTGCAAAAGCACTCACTGCCTGCATTACTCATCCTACAATTTTATACTTACAACAGTTTATTTTTTTACATGCAGGGTTAAAAAGTAACATGAACTTCTTCATAAAGCTTTTTACTGTGATATTTCTGCCCCACGCAAAGGCAAAGCCCTTTTGCTCCCTATTGTTTTGAAGGAGCTTAAAGAACTGGTGGCCAAGCCTTAGTTTAGCTAGGCTCACACTGAGGTCTTTACCTGAGGAATTAAGTTCAGCTTGACTTAAAGCAGTATTTAAGTGGCATTCAAGGGAGAAAAAGCAGCCAATATTACAGCGACTAACACACAGTTAAAGGGAAATTAGAAAATTTACTATACTGAATATTACCATATTGTAAATGACCTTTACCTGTGAGAAAGGACTGACATGTACAAGACATGAAGTATACATACTGAAATCACTTCAGCCAGTTTCTGCCTTCTTGGACTGCAGATGCCTTATATTCCTTGTAATGCACTATGGACATTTAATTCCCCTTCATTCACCTTGGAACTCTTAAAAAATACCAATAATTTCCTCACTTGAGGAAAGACTTGAGAGTCAGATAAAGAACCCTCAAAACCTGGGGGAACCGCAGGGCAGCCCAGAGATAACAGCCGGGGCTGTAGCCATGTCTCACACTTCACCGTGTGGAACCGGGAACTTCGCCATCCAAGCTTAAAGCAAGGAGAGAGCAGGGAAAGCTCAACACTGGGGGCTCTGGCAAGAGCCATGATCTGGCCTGTAAAACACCCTCACATTGTTGTCAGCAGTCTAACAGTTACAAAATCTGGGTGTAATATGTTGTCTATCTTCATAACAATGTAGTCTAGTTTTTCCTCATTTACATCGAATGCAGTAGCATTCTAGCTTACACTTCCCATGTCTTTAGCACTGTATCCACTTTGCAAAATACCATGATTGCACAGAAAATAAAGAAATTGTACCATAGTCCATATCAGTTATTTAAGCATAATTCACCACAGGGTGACTAAATGCTCCAGGTCTTGCACTTATTAACATTTCAAACTGCAATTCGCAGAGACTAATGCGCAATTCTCTGCTCCTGTCTTGTTTCCCCTGGGTTCTGTAATCAAAGTGCAGCAGCAATCAGTTAATGCAAAGATCCATAGCCTTACCTGATCCATTTCCACTGGCATTTCAGGCATTGCCCCAAACTACAGAAGGAATTACCAGCCTAGGAAGTTACTGCAGTTCTGCTGCGCACTCGTCCTTTGTCTGCTTTGCCTGCAGAGAGCACATGGACTGAAAAGCAGCAGTGGCTTAACTGACCTTTGAAACTGAAATGCTAATCCAAACCCTACATCACGTGTGGCTCTGAGTCCTGCTAAGCTTTTGGTTGATTCCCAGTGGTACCATTTAAGCAGCTCCTTGGGGACTTAAATCTGTACTTCATAACTGCCAGCATGAGCGAGTGCAGCCATTGTGTGCATCAAAGTTATTTAGAGCACCAGCACAGAGTCTTGTGCAGTTTCCCTTTTATAGGAAACAGGAGGAGGGCTCATATTAGGTCAGCTGGTTTGAGGAGTCTCACAACTCTCACATTTAAACTCACTGCAGCCCAGACCTCGCTGCAATGCAGCGAGATAATTTCACGCTAAATTAGTGTCTTTTAAATTAAAATTAAAAAATATGTTCCACAAAATGCAAGTAGTTGATTCCTGCACTGCATACCTCAGAGTACCTCAGAGGTGAGGTACCAGTATCAAAGTTTCAGTTTTTAACAGGTATTCCATATCTGCATGAAACTGGTAAACCACTTCAAGTTGACACAAAGCACTCAAGATCTCTCCTTCCACTCTATATTTCTCCCCAGTCTGCTCTATACTGTTTATCTATCTTTTAAAGCTAAACCAGAACCTGACATTGCTGTGAGGCTAGCATAATTATTCGCTGGAGTGACCTACTCTTGTCAATACAAGCATGCTCTCAGCAGCTTAAAAAGGAATTAAAATAGCACTGCCAGTTAAGATAGGTTTTAATGAAGGCTGTATGAAAACAACTTGAAGTCATCATAAAAGCATAGTCTTGTGATATATGCAGTATTTTGCTTCACTCCATATACTGTCACCCTCCGACAAACTCTTGCTAACTTACTGCAGGACATTTCAAACAGAAATGAAGGTTCAGTTTAAAAAAAAAAAAAAAAAAAAAGTACTTTACCTCAGTGTCACCATTGCCATGTTTTGAGTTTTGTGGAAGCTTCTGTTAACATTCACTTGCCCTAACCTCTCTTGAAATAAAAAGCTCATTTACATTTTTAAACTTATATTGAACTAAGGATCTTTCACTTTTTGGCCTGAAGGCTTTTCAGACTTCAACATTCTGATTTGTGAACAGATTTTGCCTCAAAACCCCCTGTGCGAGTAGAGCAGCACAGAAAGTGCACAACCGCAGCAGTCATGCATGAATAATGCCATCTTGTGAGAACACTGTAGGAGCTGTGGAATGGCACTTACTGCATTTTCAGTTATTCACAGATGTGTTCCTTCCTGCCCCCTTGGTCACCAGGCAGTTTGGTTTAACCAACTGCTCATTTCACATCCACCAACCAGCATGTGACATCAGGGTTTCTGGTACGACTGTGTTCTCATTCAGGAACCAGACTAACATACATTCACTCTACAATTTTCTTTTACCCAATCTCATCTTTCAGACAAAAGAACTTCTATGTTTTTCTCCACAAGGAAGGAGAACTCCAGTATTGGATTCTTTCAGAGATCTTACTAAAATACACCTTTCAACACTTCAGGCAAGCTGCTAAATTGAACACTAAGTATTTCTCAATTTAAACACCTGAAGTTAATCTTTACCCTTGCTCACGTAATCCAGCACACACAGAAAGATGTCAATAACAGACAAAACGTAGCAATTTCTTTCCCTGGGCTTAATACACATTTTTGTTACCTCGTTTCCCACGTATTATCAATCCTTTGTAAGCCCGTAATGTCAGTATAAATGGCAGTATCTCCCACACATCAAGCTTTGTGTACTGCCTCTCTGCAGCACCCACATGCAGGGTATTAGTAGGTACAATAGCAAGAATACAGATTTCCACATTTCACTTGAGTGCCAGTACTTATGTATTAAGAGAAACTTGCAGGAAATGAGCAGATAAGGGAATTGCAGGTTGTAGGTATTGTACAGCTCCACTAAATTTCTGTAGGATTGCAGAATACACAGTCTTTCAGCCAAGGTTAACACTACACTTTGTTTCAAAGATTTAAGACTAGAACAAAGAACATTAAGTCAGTTGCACTGTAATGTGAGTTTGGGTTTTATTCCCAATTTGTGAGGAAAATAAACAAATTCTTTAATTTAAAATTTTTATTGTGCTGAAACATTCTTAAATTTTAGATGCAAACAGATTCTTTCCATATTGCCAAAATTCAGGTCTGTACAACAGATGTGTGTACACAGCAGGGATCCCCCCACCCCATTAGGACAAATTCTGTTGTTATTCCCCTTCAGGTAGCATTGGCCAATTACAACAACTGCACTCTCACGACAGTGTGGGAGTCCAGTGAGCTCAGCATTCATAAAACAGATTTCTCTGAAGACACTAATCTTAGCATCATTATGCTAACATTTGCCTAAATGCAGTCAGTTTGAGTTTGAGCAGCAGATCCTCTTCTGAAGATCAACAGCTGCAGTATCCAGCCCCAGGATTGAAATTAGCATGTCCTGAACATAGATCCCATTAAGAATATCAAAACAGTACAGTCCAGTTTTCTACACTGGTTCTATATTATGTGGGCCACAGAGAAGAAAGTGTTTCCTGGCAGCATTGCTGTCACTGGTATTAATCCAACCATAAATTACAAAATTA
This sequence comes from Bolborhynchus lineola, assembly GCA_025448015.1. Lineage (NCBI taxonomy): Eukaryota > Metazoa > Chordata > Aves > Psittaciformes > Psittacidae > Bolborhynchus > Bolborhynchus lineola. The sequence goes on along the minus strand of JAOEHX010048148.1, from coordinate 24,553 downwards.
AGTATTACAAAAACATGAGATAGAATTAAAGAAATTTCATCTTGCATGACACTGAATTTAATGCATCATCCTTACTTTTTAGTGCTTATTCACCTCTTAACTTTCTCTGTCAAAACCAAGCTTAGCAGCTCCAGCGTACAAAACCATGAATTGGCGAGTTAAAGAGCACAATGATGTTACCAGATACCTGGAACATACAGTTACCTGTATGCTCCTGGCTTCTCAGGACTAGCATAACTAAGCATTGTTTTTCTAAAAATAGATAGTTTTAGACCATTTCTATAGTACTCCCATTAAGTTGTATTATATACAGCATCCAGGTTCACCTTGAACTGTAGTCTGTTGAAGTCTTCTGTAGCACATGAGGGAGTTTATTGGTGACTTATGGTACTTTCCTTGGTACCAAGAGACTAAATTTTGTTTTTATTGCCTGCAATGGAAGAACACTACTAAGTCTGTGGTGGGAGCAATAGGCAAAACCCCATAGAGTAATTATTTGTCTGCTGGGGGGAGGAAGGCACTATACCTCATACACCCAGCAAGCCAGAACTTTGGACCCTGGCATACACTGTAATGAAGGTCTGGTTGAGATCTCTGCCCTCCCACACACTCCTCCACTGCTCTTTCCTTTGTGCCTCCTGTGCTCTTGCCATCTTTCCCTCTACTCCACATTCATCTGCCAACCTTTTGCACCTACAGTAGTGTAAGGTCCTGCTGGGTAGCAGCTAAGAGCTGGAGCTCAGAGCTTCAGCCAATCCACTGTTACCACTAGGCACTTGTGCAAGAGACATCCCCTGACACCCAACTAGCAGTAATGTTAAGCTATATGACAGAAGAAAAACTGACCCCACACATGACTTGCTCAGATCGGGTTGAGAAAAACTGGGCTGAAAAGCACAATAGCAAACCTGGGGCACTGGGAGTGCCCTGCTGAGGCACCCCTCTGCCATCTGCTGTGAAACATGAGATAGCACTCTCCTTCCTTCCCCAAAGGCAGCAGACTGTGCAAGACTGTTGTACTTTCTTCAGTTAAACTTAAGAGGTACAAAGACATAGTTACATCAATATCTAAGTTTACCTTCTCTAAAAGGAGTTTTTGGAGGAATATTTTCCTTGCTATCATGCTGGAAAGCTTTAGAAGGATTGAAACGCCGAACACCCTGAATTGCATGCAGTTGCTCCTGAAGATCTCTGTTGCTTTGCTTTTCTTTGGCTAGCAATGCACGCAGTTTTGAGACATCCTGAAGAAAACATAATACTTGGAAGTTAGACTGAGAACTAAGAAAAACTTGCTTCCTCATTTACTGAAATAGCCATTCTGACTAATGCTAAGCACAAACATACATACACAATCATTAGCAGCATTAAAAAGCAAATGAAAGACAAATATACAGGTGTTAGAGAAACCAGCACCACTGTACAACTGCTGTATAAGGTCACTAAGCACTATGGTGGCCTGAAACTTTCAGGTGATGCTTTCAGCAGATGGTTTACTAAGCCTAGAACCTCCAAAAGGGTAAGAAAAACCAACCAAGCTAAAAGTAGGAGTAATTATTTGCACTGGTGATCCTTCTGTATGTCATGTATTCAAGTCAGAACTAAAACAGTTTCTCAGTGTTTCTGGAGGCTGATGGTTTGTTTTAATCTAGCTCTTGCAAGGAATGTTACGATCACAGAAAACAAGCAGTTTGCAGGATGAGTTTATAAATAGAGCTACAAACAAGCAAATTAGTAACTTACAGGTTTCTAACTTTTCATTTCACAAACCTGCTTTAGGTGGACATTCTCTTCTTTCAACTTCATAACATGTTTGATTTTTTGCTTCAGGTTCTGGTGGCCAAGTAGTTCAGCATATGCATCACTTAGCTTATTCAGTTCTTCTTGGGCGGCGCCGTGCTCATATAAGAGTGCATTCTTCTCTGCTTCAAATGCTTCTAGTTGTTGCTGAAATACACACTGAATCTTTCAGAAATCTTTAAAATAAACATAGCTTTTTAATGAACCAAAATCTACAGGCTGTTTTGGGAAGGGGAATAGCTAGCTCAAGGGATAGTAGGAAATGGTTGTGGGATAAACGCCTTAGAACAGGAAATAGCTTGTCTATTTCTCAAGGCTTAAACTTGAGCCAACTGCACAAATTTTAAGAGTTATTAATAAACGTCTACTTGATAACACACCCGAAAAGGCTTTGTCTTGTTATATAAGTCCTCATACAGATTACGCCAGGTCTTTATCTCTTCTTTTAAGCTAGAGGTCACATCTTCATTTGTGGTTTCCCTAAAAAGCAAGAAGTGGAGTTTCATTATGTTCATGGTTAACTCTTCTTCACACTGCAGTTTTGATGTGCTCCAATATGCATGATCAGTTTAAGAAAAGTCACCTTGATCTTTCCACTTCGAATTTTCTTTTCTCATCTTCAGTTTGCTCATCTAGTTTTTCCTGAAGTTTAGTCATTTGTGCAAGGCAAGAATCTTTAGTTTGCTCCATTTCTACTTCTTTTAGTGCAAGCTTTGTCTGGATGTCTAACAGCATCCTGAGGAAAATATTATCCATCCTTAATAAGCCCTTAATTTATTTATTTACACTACTCTAAATCTGAAAACACAAGTACCCACTACTGAAAAGGTGTTAGTAGAACTGAAAGGTTTGCACAAACAGTGCTATAAAAGAACAGTATAGAAACAGACAGAACATACAGAACAGAGCGGTTTTCTGATGCATATAAGCTTAATGAATTCTGCCTGTCAATATTTTCAACCCTCCAAACTGGAAAAAGGAAGAAACCTCAGCTTACATCAAATGCCGATTTTATCTAGCAGAACTTCATGTTAACTTCTGGTTAGGAAAGCAAGCCCTAGTTGTCATTCTTTAACCTAAGAAAAGTTTGTCTGAATAGTACCTTGCACATTCTTCTTTTGCTTTGTTCTTAGTGTTTTCTGCTTCTTGAAGCAGCTGTAGATTATCTTGGCCTACTTTTTTTAGGTTGGCAACCTCCTCTTGCAAAGAAGTGTTCTCCAGTTTAAGACCGCTTATTTCTTCAGCTGTTGTCTTCTTGTAACTAGTATTAACAAGAATCTTTTTACTTTAGGCCTTACAAAAGCACATGCTAACAAATACAAGAGATTTTGTAATCTCTTAAAGTAAAAAAAATCAAACACATTTCTATAAAGCCTCAAGTAGTAATATTACAACAAGTTCTACAATACAGCTTTTCTCATATTTCTGTAGATACTGTAAAACACCAAAGACCTGCTGTACCTGAAGCTTATTTTAAAACACTAAAAGACTGCTATCTGCAGCTTGCATTGGCAGATATCCCACTCGATCCTTTGAGTGCCTTGCATACTTAGCAATAACAGTATCACCTTTTAAATGCTTCCACAACCTGAATGTCGTGAGAGGAAGGATCTGCAAGAACTGTAGAAAAATAATAGCAACTCAATGCAAGTTTCAAGCCTACACAGGAAGTCTTTTTGCAAAATATTTTAGGCAAAGAGAAGATCATCACTAGTTACAGTTCTCACTGAGATTCAAGAGCACTAGAGTATTATAATTGGTTACACTTTGGAAGAAACATCCAGTTTCCTGTACTAGACAAGTACTCAAAAGGCATAAATTTCTTAATGACATCAAATACTCCAAAGTCCTCTGCTCTAATGCTGTACCAATGCTGATATACAGTGTTAAGTGTCACGGCATTTGAATAAACAGCTGATTTCATTGTTATTTTAAAGATAATCCCTGTCCTAGAGCTTAATGAAACTCAAGTACCTTTCAAACTCAGCAACAGTCTCTCCAAGTTTACGCAGTGTATTGCTGTGCTCTTCCTGGATTTGCACAACAGCTTTGCTGTGCGTTTCATTGATTTGCTCCAACTCAGCATTCTTTCTGAAATAGAAGTTATTCATTCCATACTGGAGATAAGTATGTCTAAACAATGCTGTTATCAGTTACAGAAGGCTTGCAGTGGCAGCAGTAAATTGTGACAAACCAGTAACTTCTCTGCCACAACTAGAAATAAAGCATCATTTTCACAACAGATTTAACTAAGCATCTCCCTGCCTTATTTCCCCAAGGTAAGTATAGCATAAATTCAACACTTAACAGCAGACGTTCAATACATGAAGAAAGAAAAAGCTTGCTTGAAAATCTTTCCTAGTCATTGCCTTTTCCAGGGCAGAAGCATCCAATATGGTATGAATGTAGCTTACTCTTCACAGCAATGTCACATTACCACAGTACTGGCATTTCAGGCAAGTCTCAGCATGCAGATTAAATTGTACTAAATTAAGACCATATAAAACTGATTCAAATCATTATTGATGGTTATTTTGTTTCATCAATATCAATAATCAACAAACAGCAAGAAATAAGTCAAGATCTGTTCACATCTCTAAAATCTGAATTAGGCTTAGCAGTTTTGTTTACACTATTGATTTAATATTTTTTCCTTTCAAATGTTTAGAATTAGAAAGTTTATTTCACAAACCCTTTCAGCTTTACTTCCATCTGTGAAAGTTGAAGAGCTTGAGATTTGATTTCTTGCTCCAACCGCTTCACCAACTTTTCAGCTTTCTTCTCCTGAGCATGCAGTTTATTCAGCTCGTTCATGGTATCATTCAGCTCTTCTTCAAGAACACGTCTCTCATTTATTACCTCATCTTGAAACTCCAGTAACTTCTGGTGCATTGATGCAGATGACTCCTGCATGCCAGAGTATCACAGATTTTAAAGCTACCAGTACTCCTCCAGATATTAAAAGCTGTTTTACAGTGTTTAAACTTCGAAGCATAAGGTCAATTCTACATGAAGAACCAAAATACCCACCATACCAGCTATGATTCTTCACACAGTTTCTGCTAGCCAGAAACTGCTTAACATTCCAGAGATTAGACCGTTATTCATTCAGCAATCTCACATGTAGGCAAAATTGGAATCTTTTGTGCCAGTCATTTGGATTAGAGCATTTTTAAATTACTTTATAGCCTGTATTTACCTTCTCTTGCTTCAGCTGAGAGACCATTTCCTCATGCTTCTGAAGCAGTTTTTGGTGTTCTTGTTCTTCTGAACAATTTTTTTTCTTCAAATCTTCTATTTCAGCATTCATACTTAGGAATTTTCCTCTGATCTCCAACAATTCTTTCTCTGGATAAAGAAATTGTCAATATAACACAAATTCCTTTCTCCATCTTCAAAAAACTACAACATCTTTATAGTAGTTCCATTCTAGCTTTAACATTTGTTAGGCAAGGGAAAAAAAAACCCAAACAAAACAAACCCTCATCCTTAACCCATCTGGAAACCCTCAAAAATCAGCTGAAAGTACACCACTTTAAAAATTATTTTAACAGCAGGAATCTTTGGATCAAGCCTTCATCAGAGCAGCAGCATGGGTGGGGAAAGACAACTAAATCATTTCCTCATAGCTTCTTCCACATAATGCTAGCACACACACCCCAACTGATACAGAGAACTGCATACCAGTCTCAGGCTGCAGAGTTGCTGGTTTTGGGGAAGAAAAAGAGGTGACACATTCACAATACCTCAATGAACTTGTGCACATGCTTCTAACGGTGAATTGAGACGATATCATACTGCTCCTCAATGAGGAGTAAGGAACAAGTCATTTGTGTTCACCTTTCAGATTAAAGCCATTTCTACTATGTAAACAGTTTCTTTCTATACTATCTAACTTAGTAATCCTCCACAGAAATACAAATTTAGACTTCAAAGATGTCAGATTCAACGTTGTTTCCAATTGTTAGAGATATTCCTAGGTGTTTTCAGCTGGAGCTCAGAGAGATAGATTTGTTCTAAAATATCAACTTAACTTGAAACAAATAAGTCTATTTGAGATGCTTTAAAACATGTCAGTGATCCTACATGTGCTGACAGCATACAATTACCTTTTTCTTCTTGAAGCAATTGGCACCTGTCATTAAGTTCCTTTATCACTTTAACAGATTCTTCCTCTTTAATTTTGAGGGTAGCCCTCAGGTTCTCAATGTCTTGGTCTTTCTTTATCATTGTCTCCTCCATCTGGGCAACATCTAGTTTGTATTTCTCAACTGTTTCCGCAACACTACTGTAGGAGAAAATTCAGGTACTTGTTACCACTAAATTTTGTTGGAAAACTTACTCTTCAGCACAGAGAACAAATACTTGGGACTGTTGGCTTCAAACAGGAAAACTGCCTTCCCCTGCTTTTGCAGACACAAGATTTTTCACATTAAGATAGGTTAATTAAAAAGCAATTTCTCTCATTCATGTTCTGTTTTAAAAGAAACTTACACAATCACATAAATATAAAGGTTTGATTAAAACACTGTTACCATAACTGATTTACAGATGACTGCTGTAACCAGGTTTTTACAAAGCTAAGCTTTCATAGAAAAGCATACACATTAATAAACCAGATTTTACAAGAATAAGCAGAGTCTTAATATATATATAGCCAGTTACTGAGGTATCTCTTAGTGAGTAAATTGATTGAGGGAGGAAGGGCGAAGACTGAAATAGTTAAATTTAAATGCTTCTGTATTTTTACCATGTTCTGAGCTCGGGACACCTTACTGTGAAGACTGATTAGAGTTTCAATCAGTTACAGAGCACTAGAGTAGCGATTTTTAGAATCTGACACTCATACATACATAATTCATCATCACTCATAAATGCAAATCAGAGTATTATGCAAGCCAAGATTGGGGGGTTTATTTCCCCCTGCTGTAAATTGTTTTACAAGTAAGGGCTACAACACTTCACTGTCAGTACCTTTGAGGAAAAGGGTTCAGCTTGATTTGTGTATAGATGACTCAGGCTAAACCCAGGATTTCAAGACTCTGATACAGAACTCTTCCATATAACTGCTTAGCTGAGAAGAGCACAGAGACATTTAGAAATATAATTAACATTATTACTCCTACCTTTCGTGTGGAAAAAATATTTGATTCCTTTTCCCCCTCTATTTTAACAGTGTTAGACAGAACTATTGCCAAGGTTCTAATTCAGCAGTCCATAAATGAGGCTTAGTTTTAGTGCCTCTTAACTTACCCAGTCCAACTCGAGAACAATTTATTACCTGAGCTCTGCGACATATTCCAAAAGTTTTTCAGTGTCTGACTTTTCTTCAACTTTCTCTTTCTCAGTGGCAGACCTAAAACCAGGAAGTTTTCATGATGGATGCATTTAGACAAATTCAGAGCTACTTGGAAGCTATTTTATGGATAAGAAAGTAGAAACGAATAATTGAATCACAACTTATACATACTTTTTTCATAATCCAGTTTGGCTGACAAACCGGTATTGGCTCTAAGAGGTGTTTCTGCCCTCTTTTGACACTTGTTCCATTTGGTTTTCTCACTGCAGTAGGGAGGCTGAGTCATATTCTACCACAAGCAAGTAAGCTAGGATGGTTGCATTAGCTAGATAAATAATCATTTCTTCCCTCAGTCACTTCCATTCCTTACTACTTACAGTTTTTCTTGCAGCTGTGCTACTTTTCCTTGTGAATGCTCTAGATTCCTTTGCACTTCCTGCAGCTTCATTTCCATGTCTTCCTGCTTTGCAAGTGCGGTCTTAAAAAAACAAAAAACACCCCAACAAATATTACTCTTAAAAAGATTTAATAAAAAAAATTAAATAATCCATTGTCTGAGAGACAGTGGTAAAGAGAAATTAAGTCACAGCTACAATTTAATGATAGCAGTTGTTACTATGCTAACTGCGATTCAGATTATCCCTCTCTAAGGATATCAGCCATTTGTAAAAACTACCACCACCCCCCAATAAAAAAAACAAACCACATGTAAGAGCTTCTAACTATATTTAGGACCACTGTTTTTTGAGGAAATCAGCAGTGCAACCAACAGACTGATATTCTAGCAGAGGTATTTCTAGGCTTCCTTAGTTGAATGCAGATTTACTGTGCACATCAACAGCAAAATCAAGAACATTTGGTGGTTTATCTTTCTCTGTTCTCACTCCACAGAAACTACCAGGTTAAGGACAGAAACAGTACACAATCTGCAGTTCTGTGCCAAGCCCTTCATTGACTCTTCCTGAACAGCTTAGAATTACTACCCTGTGCAGTGCAAATGGCCATACCTTTTCCTTGGCATCCCTCAGGTTTCTGAGCTTCATTAATTCCAGGCATAGGCTGCTCATTTTCTTCTGCATGACATCTTCAGACAGCTTATTAGAAAGGAATATAAAACCAATAAGCATAATTCTTTCATCTGAGTTGTTTTGCACACAATCCTTTAAAGGTATCCCCCTCGCACCCACAACACTGATCTCTACCCACCCCCAGGATGGACATTAGCAGGTCCTGCTCTTCCTTTAAACAGATCCCAGACCAGGCATACTCTGTCTCTGCTAGTGGAGGGCACGTGAAAATAGATGCTGATCAGCAACTGAAGTTTCTTCTTACCCAGGGAGCTTAACAACAGCAAAATCAAAGCAAATATGTGCTTGCTTATTTAAATACCTTTGACTTTAGCAGTTCATTGGTTCTTGTTAGTTCCAGAAGCTGTTTCTTCAGGCATGCAACATTTGCCAAGAGAGATGTTTTCTCCTGAACTGCAGCACTCAGCTTTGCTTCATTCTTAACAAAATCCTCACCCAGAGCCTGAAGTTTTTTATCCTGCTCTCCACGCTCTCTCACTAATGCACGAATCTGAAACAAAAGAGGCATTTTCTTTGTTTCCTACTGTTATTCTTTTCAAATAATATCATTTGGTTTTCCCAGTGGTTTCCTTGGGTAGACTGAGTATCCAAACTGTATAAACATTCATTCAGAACATATATCTTTAAGTCTGTCACAGAAAAGGAGATAACAAAATCTCTATGATTCTCTAATATTATATAACACAGACTTGCAGTCCTAGCATTTCACCTGACTTTTTATGGTACTGAGTCAGTACAAAATGTTAAATTCAGATTAGTCTTAGCTTCAAGTTGCAAAAGAAGCCAGCTCTTCTCTTTGGCTGTGGAATGGATAAACAGAATGTGACATTTCAGACACACAGGGCATACATGAGCCCACAGAAGTGTGATAAGGAAAAGCCAGCTGCCTCTGAAACATTAAAAATATGTCAATTTCTAAGCAAACATCTCAGAAAACAGTTGTTAAATAAAAGAGAACCTTTTTGAGTTAGAGAACATAGGACTCTATTCTCTTTTAAAAACAAACAGGCTACATAGCTGATCATTTTGCTACATAAGCAATAGAAATTAACGTAATTGTATTAGCAAACCCAATGCTTTCAATATATCAGAGCATTTGATAATCTGTACTCTGCACAAAGCTGTTTGCAAACTACCTGCATGTTTTGTAAGGAAAAAGAGAATAATTTTATCAGCTTGTATTTTTTAAATATAGTAAGTGAGAAACATTACAGGATTGCACTCACGTAATGTATTCATACCTCCTTCTCCAGTGTCTTCTGTTTCTTTTTCTCTTTCATGAGGAGAACATCTTTTTTAGGCTTCAGGGTCCCATTAGCTGGCTTTTGAAAACATAAATTAGAAAGGTTAAACTGATTTCTAGCTGCTTACTAGTTTAACACCACAGATAAATGCCTTCATATAGACAATACTATTCAAGAGACACACACAAAATAAACACCTAGCCTTTCTCCCACAATCTGTGGGAATTTGAGGGAAGGGAATTGTCAGGTTAGGATGGGTTTTACCATTGTACTTTCTGATAAGCATTACTATGAACAGACAGCTCATAACCATTGTGCCAGGAAGGAGATTAAGAAAGTTTGAGACAGTAGCACCCCCTAAACTCCATAAAAGCCACTTCAATCATTTAACCACCAGTTTGTTTACAGAATTTCATCCTATATGATGAGTTCTAGTACGCTAAATTAGTAAATCAGGGTTGCAATTTTTTCAACTTGTTGTGCAATGTATCTTAAAATACATACCCTCACACACTGCACAAAGAACTTCCTTTCGCCACTAGCTTTCTACTTTGCCTTGTCCACAATATTAAAGCAGAAACAAAACCACGACAGTTCTTAAAAAACAAAAAGGAGCCACACTATCATTACATAATGAGGAAGAGGTAAAAAACTAACACATCATAACACCAAAAACAAGCCTATCTAGGCCAAGGTAATCATCATGTAATTCCCAAAGATGCTGCAATTTCATTTTTCCTAATTAGTTACTGAGGAGCACCGGCACAGTAATGAATTTCATAGTTTGCTCAGTTAATAGTAACTGCATAAAAGTGCTAAGTGATTTAACCAGTCACAGTGAGGTTTAGCTGGAATTTAACAGTGCTACAGACACTACAGAGGAATCTTACTGTTGATCTGAGAGATGTGAGCCTCCTGGCAGTTACAGGGGTAGGTACACTCTTGTCATTGCTCATATTTGTGTCACCTGCAGAAGGATGAAAAAAAGAGTGATGAAGGAAGAGGGCATGCACGTACAGGGAGTGAAATTTAACCAAACTAAACAAAGCAAATTGTCTTTTTATACAAAAGACAGAATGGCACCTGATTATTAGACTATCTACCTTACAACCCAATGCCAGCTGCCTTCTTACTGCAATCAGGAAGTTCAGTATTAGCCATCCAGGCACTTGACAGATTTTAGAGACACTGCCAGATGACAGACAGTTTTGAGAATGCAGCTTCTGCCAAATTTTACCCCCCTTGCCAATCCAGATCCATGCAGTCAATTTTCAACTGGAGGATGTTTTATATACAAAACCCCTGTGAAGTTGTCACTAAATTCAAGGCTCATGAGGTAGTTAACTAATTTATTTGATCCACAGATGTCTCCCTAATTAGCAGAAATTACATGCAAAGCTTGTTTTAGAAGATTCAGTTAGACATATTTTTTACAGCAGCTGTCCCCTTGAGCTGGAAGGCAGGCAGTAAGCCCCTAAAACATAAACCATTTTCCAAACAAGAGCAGAGCAATAGGAGCATATAAGCAGTAATCATTATTCAAAGATATTATGCCATTATGTTCTGTGCAACTTTTATGGCTACTTACTTTTCTGCTTCCTAACCCTGTGACACATTTCAGAGGACAGAGAATTTTTCGGTGCATCTGAAGATTCAACATCAGAGGACTGTTGCAGCAGGGTACACACTAGAAATGAGATTTTGAAAAACAGCAGAGAATTGTAATTGTAAATGACAGAGTTTGCAACTTCAACTAATTGCAGCAAGTTATAATTATATATTTTATATATATAATATATATAATGATAGATCCTAATATAATATAATATAATATAACCTTGACACACTTGTAAGGTGGGCTGATGCCAACCTGATGAAGTTTAAACATGCCAAGTGCAAGGTCCTACACCTGGGTTGGAGCACTCCCAGGTACAGCTACAGTTTGGGCAGAGAAGAGATTCGGAGCAGTCCTTTGGAGAAGGACTTGGGGGTGTTGGTACATGAGAAAACAAATGTGAGCTGGCAGTGTGCACTTGCAGCCCAGAAAGCCAACTGTATCCTGGGCTACATCAAAAGGAGAATGACCAGCAAGTCGAAGATGAACCTGCCTTCTGCTCTCGTGAGACCTCACTTGGAGTATCGTGTACAGTTGTAGTGTCCTCATGTAAGAAAGACATGGAACTGTTGGAACATGTCCAGAAGAGGCCACAAGGATGACCATGGGACTGGAGCACCTCCCGTATGAAGGTAGACTGAGAAAG
>JAOEHX010048148.1:0-10883 GCA_025448015.1 Bolborhynchus lineola | reverse complement strand
GGCACGGAGCAGACGCGTTGCCGTTCCAGTGTGGCGCCAGGGGGCGGGGCTAGCGGCGGCGGCGCCCTGCGCATGCGCAGAAGGGCAGTGGCGGGGCGGCGCTCTGGTGCCGTGCCGCTCGCTGCCGTCCCCCATGTCGGCTCCCTTCGAGGAGCGCAGCGGGGTGGTGCCCTGCGGGACGCCTTGGGGCCGCTGGTACCAGACCCTGGAGGAGGTGTTTATCGAGGTGCAGGTGCCGCCGGGCACCCGCGCCAGGGACATCTGCTGCAGTCTGCAGAGCCAGCACATCGCGCTGTCCGTGCGGGGCCAGGACGTGCTGCAGGTACCGGGGGGGTCGGGGGCGGCACCGCGCCTTGTCACCCGCGGCCGGCGCGGAGGCCCCAGGGCGGCCCGCTGGGTGACGGGGGTGAGATGCCGCAGTGTCCCACCCGCGTCTGTGGTGTTTTCTTCTTTAAATACTCAGATTTTCATAAATCAGAAGCGAAGTGCATCAGAATAGTTTTGTCAAACTTTTAAAGGCGATCGGGGAAAAGAAAAACCCAACAAATTCCTTGGATTTGCCTTCCTTGGGTTATGCTGGGGCAGCGTGTGGGTGCTGCCTGACGCCAGTAACCCAGGTCAGCAGCAGCTTCCCTTTCCAGATGGGAATAAGCAGCTCTTCCCGGCATGGGGCACGTACCTCGTGGCACCGCAGCTCTACGTTACCTTTGACGTTTTCATAGCAGGCCATTACAAAGATCATTACCCTCTGAGAAAAGCCCTGAGTGGGCTTGTGGTGGTAATGTGGTGAATGCTTCATTAAAAAAGAAAAAATTGTGTAACAAAAGCTTTTTGTTTTGTTTATGTGCACACAAAAAAATTGTGTAACAAAAAATAATTCTTTGATGGTCTGTGTCCAGGCCTGTGCTTACAGGGTCAGATGGCCCTGTCCATGTTCAGCAGAAAACAAGAGGAAGTTGGGAGTAAAACTTGGCAATTCGTGGGACCCGGATGCTGAGCAGGTTTTCCAGATTTGTAATACTGTATGTGTCTTTTGCAGGGTAAGCTTTTCGACTCGACAGTAACTGATGAAGGAACATGGACATTAGGTAATAATCTCCATCTGGGGAGGCATTATGAGTGCACTGGGATGTCTCAAAATACGCTGCAGAAGTTTTACCCCTTGTTTTGTAATAGGAGACATTACTTTCTTTTCTCTACATAGCCCTGTAAAAAACCAACCACTATGGCCACACCAAGGAACTGAGGTAGTACAGATGCCTTAGAGATGCTATGTCTGGAAGGCAGTAGTCAATGAATTACGAACACTTCTATATAGTGGGTGTTTTTCTGCAAACCCTTGTTAAAGCTGACAGTTACGGTATAGTTATACTATCTGTGCCTCTCTCTAATTGTTGCTTTTCTTAGGTCTTCTCTTACGCATTATGGTTTTGGGGTAGGTGACATTATATGCATTCAAGTTTTGGGATGTGTGTCAAAACCTGCAGTCCATGAGAATTGAAAGCCAGTCTAAAAATCACACTAAGGTACCTGCAGCTAATGAGAAAAAAAAAGCTGCTCTAATTGTTACATCATAATTATTGTAAAGTGATGAAATTATTTTGGGTTTTGGTAATCATATTTGTGGACTGTGCCTCTCAGTCCTCTTATAATGGATTTTGTTTTCCATTCAATATTTATTCTGAATATTGATTAATAATTTAGCAACTTAAACATGAAAACTGGAAGTGTAAACAAGCATCATGAAGCCTTTTCCAGTATGTGAATAATCTTCAAAATACACTTGCTAATCCTGTATTTATTCAATGAAGTAGAACCCTACATCCTACGTGTCACCTTTGAAATGCACTTCCAATATGTTGTCTATAGGCGTACTGTGTTTAAATAAACTGATTGGAATTCCATATGGTGCTAAAACAGTTCTGGCTTTATTGGTGTTTTCTCTGTAAAGTCTGACCTCAAGTGTTTCTTTATTGCCTTAGCTGAGGTATACATATTACTTGATTAAATCTTTTATATGTTGTGAACCTCTCTCAAAGGTTAGTTTATGTTTGCAGTAGAAGTACTGACCGTAACTATTGTATGATTCTATGATTCTGTGAAAGTGTGTTTTAATCCTGTAATACAGCTTCAGCATTTTACGGCCAGAAAGGGGAGAAATGGCTGTATAGGCCATCTTAGCTTCAGCCTTTCCAATTCTTGTTAATGTATATTTATCTATCAAGAACCCTCTTGATGTTAAGAATTTAAATTACTTAACCAAAAAAAAAAAATCCTCTACTTTTTAATGGTAAGTTCACTAAGACAACAACAAAGCCTAGCGGATTAGACTGAGTTTAATGGTTGGTTTATGTGTGTTTTAATTCAACAGAAGATAGGAAGCTGATACAAATTGTTCTAATGAAGACAAACCGAGATGCTGGAAATTGTTGGACGTCTCTTTTAGAAAATGAATATGCTGCTGATCCTTGGGTACAGGACCAGATGCAAAGGAAACTTACACTGGAGCGATTCCAAAAAGAGGCAAGTTAAAGGACCAGAATTACTCCTTATATTTTACGTTTGCCTATCAAGGTCATGGCCATGAAAGCTGAGCAAAATTGTTCTGTTGTCCAGTGCTGTGGAAGCATATATTGTAGCTCAATATATAGAGAATACTCATGAGGCATGGTCAGTATACTTTCAAGAGGTTATTCTGTCTGTAGTCTGTCTGAAGGTTTTATGAAAAGTTAACATGGGTTAGGGGATGGTGCTGCTGTTTCAGGGCTCGTTGCACAATACTAACAAATTTTCACTTAAGTTAGGCTACACGCAATTTGTTATTATATAGAATTACAACATAGCTGTGTTTACAACCGACTTCTAGCATTAAGCTGTTTTGAATATGTTGGCTTATAACATTGGATAATGTAGAATAGTTAGCTGGAAAATATTTTCCTTGCCCTTTTACTAAAATTGCTTAAATTGTTTTGGTACACCTTCAGCACACGGCTGTTCCTATGAGTGTCTGTAGAGTTGTAGGATTACAACTTCTTACTTAACAGCTGAATCAGCACACTACACACCACAACAAGGAACACAGTATTTATGAGACTTGTTATCCAGCATGAGAGGTACTTCTGTTTTCAAATTGTAATTTCAAGGGACACTAGAAGCCAGAATTTTTTCTTAAACTTTCCTTAGTATTTCTTTACTGGGAGACCTAACTGCTTGTCAAATGGAGGACAACACCACAAAGTCATTTCAGCAGTACGCGGCCAAACAGTGGCAATTCAGGGTTTATTTGTTGATACATTTTCCAAGAATTTCAGTGCCATGTCAAACAGATGATAAGTTGATCATTGTATGTCCTTGGTACAATAGCAGAGTGTTAATAGAAACAGTTTTGGGGTTTTAAATATTTTTTTTATTATGAATAATGCATCAACTGAACTTTTCTCTTTCCTCCATCAGAACCCTGGATTTGACTTCAGCGGGGCAGAAATTTCTGGAAATTACAGCAAAGGAGGACCAGACTTTTCTAGTCTTGAAAAGTAAACTGCTTTTCTTTCTGTTCCCTGAGAGGAATTTCATGTTACATGTAAGGACTGGACTCCTGTAGCTGGTGAAGGCTTCAGTGATCTCTTCAGTGGATTGTTGTCAAGTAATTGTTTCAGTGAAGAGAAAGATCTCTTCCAGTAGAATGAAGACAAAGTATTACCAGCTGATGTATAAACTGTGACGACTTTCTAATGATGAGAGATAAACTATAGAGAAAAGCGTACACAAAAGGTAACATCTTGAAGCAGGTGGGTTTGGGTTTTATTTTTCTTTTTAGAAACAGCATACTAAACTGGTCAGTTATAAATATGCCACTTGTCTTTATGCAAAAATACCTTATTCACTGTTGCAGAATAAAGGTTATAAGCAAGATATTTAATATTTTCTCTTAACTTGCAATGGGAAGGATATTAGGATGGCTACACTTACACTTTCCCTCTGTAGCAACCCTCACAAAACTCATAAATGTTACTCCAAAAAGGCAATTTAAATAAAATTACTGCAGCATCTTGTGTTGGATAAGATTCTACAATCCACTGTGCTGTCAAGTATAGCACTAATGATTCATACTTGTTACCAGGTAAATGATACTAAAAAACTGAAAGGTCAGGTGAAACTGATACATGATTTTATGTGCTTGTGTGATACAGCCTTTCAGTATAAATATTTAAGATTTTGAAAGTAAGAGAATGTTACTACTTTTGAAAGGGAGGTCTCTAAGTAGGGAATGGTGTCTTGCATCTACTCATTCCCAACATATAGCACTATGCTGCTATCTAAGAAGCTGTAAATTTTTGTAGATACAGTTTTTAAATTTAATACACTTTAAACTTAGCTGTTGCATCATATAATGTTTTATGTGTGCCAGTTACGTATCAGGAATTTTCTACTCATTGTTAAGGATGCAGCTGAGAAGCTCTCCAGCCACAGCAAATATGGAACTGAGAAGCACTCCGACCACAGGATGAAGGCTGGGTAAAACAGGCTAACAGAGGAGGGAAACATGATTGCCAAATCCTATTATAGTCTGAACACTGAAACTATTGCCTGTATTTAAGTCCGAAGCTGAAGTTCTCTGGAGATAAATTGCAAGCAGCTGTGCATCTTGCTGCTGAGCCTTATTTCTGAAATTGCACCATTATTTCAGTTGGCACATGCCAAAAATAAAGCAATAGTTGGGGAAGAATGATATAATTTTAATTACATCTGCTGCTTTCTTGTAAGAACAAGCAAGCATTAATAGTCCTGAAATAAAGAGTGCTCCTTCTACTCATGTCATCTTTACAGAATGTGAAGTAGGTCCATACACTGTGCTTGGGTTGTTAAGAACTTGTCTTACTATGCAAAGTAAAGTAGTGTGGTATCAAATGCTGATTTCTGGCCATGAAGTTTTGTATCTTTACCATAATCCTAGTATAGAAGGTGGATGATATAGCTAAGAAATGAACAAAACTGGTGCAAAATAAACTGAAGACAAAATAGAAAACAGTTAATGTTGCACAAAAATGCTGAATTACCATCTTGTGAAATAGTAGTTTTTGCTACAGCAGTTGGTTTGTACAGGGTGTATTTTTATGTCCTCTGCTTATAGGAGAAGCTTAGCATGCCATCTGCTAGTTCAGTGCATGAACCTACATTTTCTATATACACTTCAAAGCTAAACATTCCCATAGGCTCTGCTTTATGAAGTAGCATGAAAGTCATCCTACAGCTAAGTCAAGGATAGAGGACAACTGTTTAGAATGTACTCTGGCATCATGGTTCTGAATTGTTTTAAAAGAAGAGGTCTGAACTATTGGGTTAGCTACTTTGATCATATCCTGCAAGTTACAGGCCTCCAGTTTTAGAATACAGATGAAAACAAAAAGGTCTCAAAGGATTTAGAGTAACTGTGGGCCAAGTTGCAATAATTTTGTCAAGCATCTCGAGTTTCTCCTGTTGGTTCTCCAGCCTTTCCCACACAGCTTCACCCTCTTATGTGAAAATTTGAAAATATCTCCATAATCTCTTATGTCCTGCTGGAAGTTTTCCAGGTCCTGTTCAGTGATAAGTCATTTTATGGGCTTTCCACTAGGATGTTTTATAACAACTGGGAAAAGAAGTCACACAGGTAAGCACATTTCAATGTTTAATTGAAAGGTCCGTATTTTGAGACATGACAATTAGAACCGCACACTACATCTTCACCATCTCTCCCAGTAGGCTGACCACACCTTTGTCCCAATCAGTTGTATGCTTTTCCCAGGCCAGCACAATAGTACTGGCAGTTGCAAAACCCAATTACATGTCACGTGGTGCATTCACCCATGAGTTCATGAGAAGGTTTGGTTTGTCCAATACAGAGCTTTGGTACGAAGTCTTCTGTGAAAGGCTTAACTAGTTTGAGATATTAAAAGAATGGTTTCCCCCTCAGCATAAAAAGGGAAGGGTTACCTGGCTAACACCTAAGACCACTCCAAATTCAGAACATTCTGATTTCTCCTTCTGCATTAAGTTCATATGACAATCTGTTAGTAACAGCCCATCGCTAATAGCCTCTGCTCCAAAGTGATGTGGCATTCAAGAGGTCATTAGCAACATTCCCTCAACCTCTGTATTCATCTTACATACAGTAATACATTCTTACTCACTTCCTTGTTAGCACTAGAACCATGATAAACTTCAAGTACTGATCTGGTCTTCAGAAAAACACAGTTGTATTTTAAGCAGCTTATCATTTAAGAGATCAAATTTCTCAATTCCTCCTATGTACAAGTCAAGATGGGGCATTAGCCCTGTTCTTACTGTGCCTGTAAAAATGTACCTGTTAAGCATCAGCTTTTACCTCTTGTACAGTGAAACTTCGGAGGACTGATGTCAGATTTAGGGCAGGTGACCCAGTACTTTCCCTCAGCTTTCATCAAGTATCACAAAGCTTTTACACTCTATGATATAGTTCCTGATCTCAGTAAACTACTCTTCTTACAAAATACTGAAGTTAATGATGCTGAGTTAGTGACTACCCTTTTATAAGGCAATGAAATAACATTTCTCTTTTCTCCTGCTTTAGCTACTTGACATGTCTGGCAGGTATCACATGGCCTAGTTTTTAATAGATCTATGGTAGAAGACCAGTGTCCTGCCTGGCAGGAACATATGTACCACATGACACTGCCCTAACAGCTTGTTAGATGGACCAACAGGCATTTGTCACTGTCCTCAGTATTGAGCAGGATTAGACACTGCAGCACTGTGCTAGTGTCGTGTAATCTTTGGAATCAGATTTTTAAAAGTAAGTACCTGCAGTTACAGTAAACCAAAGTTAGACTACACAGGCTGCTCTGCAAACTCTAAGGCATTAAAATTCTATGTATCAGTATTGTGGTAGTTCACTAAACAGTCTAACAAATCTGACTGAAAACTGACACTGAATATTGTGGTAATAATCATGAAAAGAACATATTTGCTGGAAGGATCTTTAGTCTGAGATGTTATGTATTCTTTCCATGAGTTGAGTTCTTTATTAAGATCATGTTTCAGACTTCTCAAATATTCATGTGTCTCTTGACAAGGTCACAGCATAGTTCTGTCTTCATTTTACTGTATTCCTGGAAAAAAAAACCCAAACCAGTCAACTGAAGGCTTTCTACAAGACCTAAACAAAGCATCAGACTTCAATATTGCAAGACAAGAACAAGACAGCTGTTATAGAAAAATATGTAACCTTTGGAATTAAGAGTCTAGATAAGGAAGTAGTTCACAATTTCTAGCGAGTAAAAAAACCGCAGTGATATGAATAACTGAATTCGAGTTTTTAGACTTAACTGATCAGACAGTTACACAAGTAAAACTATAGAACTGTCTTCCTTTTAAGTGGTTTAAGTGAAAGATTAAAAGAAACTCATTTTAATTAAGCCAAGCTTTTTCTCTGCCCTTTTACCAGTTTTATTCCACATTTTAGTTTGCATAAGGTCACAATGTCTGCGTAACACGTTTCTGCTCCCACAGCACACCAGAGGACCAGTTCTTTCTCCAGCATTTATATATTAGGTTGCCACTTAAGGTACAGCACTGGCTCAAGCATGAACATGAGAACAGACCAGCCTCTATAACAGGCCTACTATGTTTATGTTACATGTCTTCAAGAGGTCCCTTATACAGAATAAGAAACTTCGAGGTAGTTAACAGCTAATTCTACAAAATCAGAAGTTGATTTTAAAAGAAGTTACCTATTACGAGCTGGTCTCTGGAATTGTAGGAAGATGTGTTATTCTGTAGTAGCTATGTTTAAGCTGCTGTGCTGTACGTCCAGACACAATCCATTTTAATTTCTGGACATTTGGCTTGGAACACTTGCTCGAGGAATATTCTGTAAGGCACTTTAGCACCAGCTCCTTCCAGAAGGTCAAATCTCTGTTGTTTATCTAAACAGCAAAACAGAATCTTACGTAACTCATTAAATCCTTATGTTATACGTGTGCGTTCAGCTTCTTTATAGAAGATAGGAAACCAGAGATCCCAAGACAAATGGAAAAAAACCCATGAAACCAAACCGAAACCAAACCCAAGCAAACAAAATCCCAACAAAGCCAGAAAAGAAACCAGTATGCCAATGGATCTCCCCCTTTTCCTCTGTGTAGGCACTTGCATGCATTTTTCTTGCTTCCTTCCATGAATCTTTATACATACCTTGGAATGCAACTGCAGAAATTCCAGTGCCTCTGTCAACTCCAGCAGTTTTTGTTCTTCTATCTCTAGAGCCATAATAGACAGTGCCAAGACAGAAGGCTGGAGAGAAAGAAAAAGTTTTTAAACACTGCTTTGTTAAGTTTCATTAGCCTCATTGTCCTTGAGCTTTCAAGACATTTACCTTGGCTTTTGAAAACATGATTCTGCATTGACATGCCTTAAGCTGGGTCTCAAGTCTCTCAAAATTAAGGTATTTTCTCCTGTAATATAAACATATGAGTGAAGGTAAAAAAAGACCACAAGCTTGATCAAGGCAGCACCACCCTTGGGAACTCAAGAGCAGCAGGAAGAATGTTGTTATCTAAACAAGGGCCTCATTTGTCCCAGAAGTCCTAGGGTTACAGTCAAACAGGTGTTCACTTTTGGCAGCCCTACTGCTAAAAATAAATCTTGTGGTGCACTAGGGAGGCTCATACTGTTAAAATAGGCTTACCAACAGTAATTTTAGTGCTTACTAGCAAAAGGAATCTCTTTCTAAGCCAGATTTTGAAATCTTTGCAATGAGGCAATACTTAGTGCAGCATAAGCAGAGATTTATTATACCATCGTTATTGAACAAGTTTGGTTTTTGGCTCAGAGAGGAATACTCTTTGGATCAATTTATGCAAACAACTTTAAAAACCAAAATAACATTAAGCCACAGATACTCACATTTATGATATCTACCAATAAGGGGTAAAGTTTGTGGGGTTTTTAACTACAGAAAGGACATTTACTCAAGTTATTTACCTTATTACTTTTCTACATAGGCTTCCTGATCATATGCAGTCATAGCTAAAAGAGTATTACACATAATTACCTTTCACAGGTTAAATTCTCATGAATGAGTGAGTGATACAGTTGTAGAAAATGGAAGGCTGTTGTAGCTTTGACTTTCCAGCACAGCTTTTCCAATATGATTTTCTCCATTCTCATCATATCAGAAACCGTGAATCTGTACTGGCTTATTCGAATTAAATCAGTGGCTAGAGGAACATTTCTCTCTTCTTCTGATGCCTTCACAGCCAAGTAGAAGCAGCTGAGTCCGACACAGCCCAAATGTTTAGGCTGTACCTAAGGAAAAGTAAATTGTTGTTTGTTAACTTTAAAGAGGAAAGCCTTTGATCAGCCACGTCAACACATAAGTGCCAAACTATGTAGGACCAATGTATATTAGGAAAAAAATAATGGGGGGCAGACTGGGGCTGTTCTGTTTTTGAAGATGGAGAAAAGTCTTTTATGTACTTATTTATTTCTTTATTTAACTGAATGAGAAGACCATTACACACTACAAGTTCTGCCTTGATCATCTAAAAAAGCAAGATTGTAGAACAGTGTATTTTGATCAAGGTAGAACAGTTTTCTTAATGAGGTTCGATAATAGCCTTAAGGCTTAAAGTGAGCAACATACTGACTTTTGCAAAAAAAAAAAAAAAAAGAGGAATGTTTGGGGTTTTGTTTTTTACTGTTTTCTATTACATACACACACATATACATACAAACCCCTCAATTATTCTGCAGGCACTACAGTGCCCATTTTTACTGCTTATTGTGGATTCAGAGGTCATAATTTTCCTACCCACTCCATCTAGCTTTCTCATTTTTGTTTTAACACACAAAGAAAACAAGCTGTTGTTCTTGACCAAATAGCACAGCTGTAATCCTCTTTTGTTAGGCAACTAAAACCAACCCAGCTCAGCATGCCGCATACGCATGGTAGAATGGTGTTAACAAAATGTTTTTACCAGACAGATTCTAAGTGCTGAACAGCTTCAAACTGCTTAATATTGCTTATGGGTAAGTTTAAACAGTAAAATAAGTTGTTTAAGGCATTCTTTGTATATATGCAACTGGCAAGACAATCTGTCTTGATCTAACCCATGAAAATGGCTTGCATTTCCAAGCCTATGGACATCCTCAAGTTGAAACTGATGCCCTCTTTCTTCTGTTCTCTAGAGGTAATATCTTTTTTATCAATACTGAAATCTGAACAGGGAAAGCCATTTCTTATCTCTTGTGCAATCAGAATCTCTGGAAGGAGCTTAACCTTCAGCCATCTAAAGCCAAGATGTTTTAACTTATAATAGGAACAAGGCTGCAATGAGCAGAAGCCAATGACTGAGAGCTTATACTGTGGAAAGCCTTACCTTCATTTTTGACAAGAATCTGTCTAAGAAATTCACAGCTAGTGAAAACGTCTCTGTATAGAAGCCAAAGAACTGAGTTAAGCTGAGGAGGTCTTTCACTTCAAAGTCTCGAAGCCTTGCAGTCATCCGAAGGCCATTATCGTGAGCAGATTCGATCAGCCTCAGCCCAGAGGCCTTTGGCTGACATCTTAACTCCTGTTCTAAGAGGGCTGTGAGCTGGTACAGCAGCTCCTCAGCTTCAGTAGTTGCAAGCGTTTCAATCATCTGTAACGACAAACAAATGTATGCATATCAAACAGCTTAAAGGGAGAAAACTTCTAAGTTACAGTTGCCTCTGAAGCAAGATAGAAACTTCCCTTTTGCTGTAGGTATGTGAAGCACTCAGCAGAGAAGCTGCCCCTGGACAGACCCAGCGGGGCCCGGGGGCTGCAGTCACCCTCTGACCCAACGGAGCGACGTTACCCCGGACACCCCAGGGGCGAGGTGACC